>JAQQPU010029536.1:0-10065 GCA_029168905.1 Artemia sp. Kazakhstan ARC1039
ATGTAGAGGTTATTAATTGGTTAAAAAAGTGAAAGAAGAAGAATATAACTGTTTTCCCACTTTAGCAATTGAGATAAACAAGCACTTAAAGAATTTCTTGACCTTACTTACCAATCCAATTACCTTGGACAAAACAACTAAACCAAATCGAAATGTCCAAATTCATGCAGTTATCGTTGATAAATGTAAGCCGTTGTAAAACTATAAGCAAAAGCACCTTGAATCTAATGAAATATTCTCAAGTAATTACCTAACACTAGGGTTCCTCAGAGGAATACCACCTACCTAAATGGGTTTCCACGCATTAGAAAGAACTGGCGGACTGGCGCACGCCACCAGTGCGTCAATTCACGAAAATCTGGGGGAAGGGGCAAAATTTATTTTTCAATGGAAATACCAAGAAGGGGTGTTGAAAAATATTATGTTTAAGATATGTATAACAAGTAAAACTTTTTGATAGTTGATGGCCACATTTTCAAAGGCCACATTTCCACAGGGCCACATTTTCCTCAATAAGAGGGAAGAAGATCTGGGAGCTAATCATAATGGAAGTAATCATTATATTGAGAAAAAGCATTACTCCCATGTTATTAACTTCAATTTCCCCCTAGTGCATGGAGAAAAGTTTGCTGATTTTGTAAATCAGCAAATAGGTCTTAAAATGTAGATATAGATAAATACATAGATATAGATAAATACATAGATCTTAAAACGAGTAAAATTAAATTGAATGCTCAAGTCAAACTTGAAACAAGCTAAAATTACTACAGATGGGAGTTTGGCTACTGCTCTTTTATCCCTTCTTTAGCTGTAAAAGTCTAAGGCTTTTCGGTTCATTTGCATTTTATTGAAAACTATATATATCCTAAACACCATACTTTTGTTTTTCAAAACATTGACGAAAAATAAATACAAAAATGTATTTTTCTGAATCTAGGGGGGACATCCCTCCCCGCCTACCCCCTAATTGATGCCACACCGAAAACCAAGTCAAAGCAAAGTGCCATGCGCAATAAACAATACATATATACATTTCCAACTTGGCCCAGAGACATCCACCATTCAGGAGTGTAAAAAAAAATTGTGTATGTTTGTGTGATTTTCGTAGTCCCATTTTTATTTGTCGTAATAATCACTGTTCGGTTCACTAATTAAATCATACACTTTATTTCAGATTGAAAGCAGAATCGTTGAACAAATGTGAAACTGTCCTTAAGAAAATGACTGTGAAAGTTCGACTTGTAAGTCTAGTTTTATTTCTCTTGTTTCTCGGGTATTAATCGTTGTTGTCAAATTTTTAGCCTCCCTTTTAGGGTGTCATTCTTGCAGTCCAAAAGTATCAGAGCCAGAGGCGTCCCGAAGGGGGGCGCTACCCCCCCCCCAATTTTTCTGCATTCGGTAAAATTTTCGCCGAAGGCAGAAATTTAGCAAAATTCTTGATTTCTGCAGAAAATTCGGCATAAATCAGGTAGCGATTCGCTAAAATTTACGAAGATTGCCTCCCCCCCCTATAAAATGAGCCTCGGGACGCCCCTGATCAGAGCGTACCCTTATTTTTTGACAATTTTTATGAGCATATGTAACTTGGTGTGTTTCGAGTACATTGTTATTTTACTCAAGCTTTTTTTTACAAAGATTTTTTAACTTTTTATTTTTATTATTATTTTAATTCATTTTTGTATTATTGTTTTACTCAAATTTCTTGGCTCCGTTCTTTAGGGTTCAAATTTGTAACTTTCGTCTACTATGGACTGTGGTTTGTTCTTTACTAGGTGGCAGCTAATGCTGCAACCATGATTTTAGCAACCCAATGTAGAAGTGCTTGTCTCTACTTTGTGGGGATTTTTATGACAGTTACAAATTCGGCGTATTTCGTGCTTTCGTAAGATTTTTTTGGTTTTTATTTTAGGACGTGATTTTAGAATTCCAGAAGTAAAAGTACATACCTCTACTTTGTGAAAATCTTTAAGACAATTTGTCCTCTTAATCAGGGATTTTACGTATTGGTTTGTGTGCATATATGCTTATCAATGAAAAGATTAGACGAGATGTGTTGCCACAATTATAATGAATATTTATTTTTAGGATCCAACATACAAAAAGTTCCTCCCTGAAAACGATTATCTCGCACCTGAAGAGTAAGTAATTATTATCTTATCTTGTCTAATTATTGTTTTTATCTTGTGTTTATTTTTTTTCTGTTTCATCCTTTTGGTTAGTTATGTTCTCCTTTTCATTTGTTGTTTTAGCGTTATCAGGAGAGGCAGAGACGGATCCAGGGGGAAGTTTTTCCCTCCTCCAGAAAGTTGAAAGTTGCACTTATTATAGGGATGAAGGGATGAGAAATATGATTGGGGTATCCCAAGTTTCGTTTGTGCCCCCTTCCCTCTAAAAAAAATGTTAATTCTGTATCTACTCCTGAGAAAAGTGTTTGGCACATTAAAACTGCTGGTATTTTTGGCTTTTTTGGCACATTAAAACTGCTGGTATTTTGGCACATTAAAACTGCTGGAATTAAAACTGCTGGTATTTTTGGCTATTTTTGGAGTATTTTTTGGCTATTTTGGCTATTTCGAGTCCGAGAAAATTACACGCCTCCTGAAAATCAATGAACCGAAATGATGAAATCAACGCAGGTTTTTAAGGCAAGGACACTAAAACGATCCAATCCAGTTTGTGGCTGGAGTGAAAACTTTACCATAAAAATTGACAAACCTTGCCCGAAGACAATTTCATTATCAAATCGAAAGGGCTCACTTAAGAAAAGTCATGAAATGGATTTTTGTTAGTAAATCTGCTAAAATTCCCTCTGTTAGAATAATGTACCTTATTTTGCTCTTCCGCTGCTGCATACTATTTAAATTTGTAAAATTTCTAGTTTCAATTGGCCTCATTGATATTAAAAAGGTGCTGCCATCTAGCAATTCTACGCAGAAACATGTGATAAAATGCCTACACGGTTAAAATTAATTTAGTTTTAAATATTATTGGATGCTGAATAATCTGTTGTAAATTTGACCCTAAAGTTTGCCTTCGCTAATCCATATTGATTTACATTATTTAATTCTGCAATGAATTTCACTAATTTTTGGCTAATATTTTTCTGTGGGAAAATTAGATGAAAGATTGAGTTTTTTTTTTCTTGCCTCAAAATTAAGAAAGTGCCGAAATTTCTGTTTGAATAATCTGTTAGCTGAGTAACTTGTGGAATTTGACGCTTACTATATTAGTGTTCGTCTTCGTCATATTTGTGATATGTGTAACCTATCAACGTTTCGATAGAGAAAGTGTTTTATCATATAAACACTTGATTAGAAGGTAGTTTGTTATGTCTAATTAGTTACTTAATTAAATACAAAATAGAAAGCCAAGTAGTTATTCGATTTGTGGCTAATTAAAAAGTTGAGGTGTTTTAATTGTCTCCATTTGCCAGTAAGGGCTGTAATATTAGTATTCTAAACTCTTTTTTTTTTTAATCTGTCTGCGAAAACGTAGCAAGGACAAAGTAATAGATAAAATAAAAAAAAAGATAAAAACAATTTGTTACGTTAATAAAACAGCGACAACAACAAGTATGCGTACCCTCATACAAAAAAAAATATCGACAACTCAAATATAATTCTAAAATCAGGAGTGTAAGTTTCGTAATGCTTGAATTTTTCTGGCGCCCTCTTTCCCAGTTTTTTTTCTTTTTTTTACTCTCTTTTAGAATAAACTAGTCAATTTGGTCAATTATCGACACCTTTGTCACATTGCCCCCCCCCCTCTCAAGATTTTGCTCATGGGCGCCCTTGTTGCATTAGGCCTCCCCCAAGATTTTGCTGTAGATCTGCCCCCGGTCAAATTACAAATTTGTCTCAAGTTATTGGTACAAGTTTCACATACTCTTTGATTAATTCTTTAAAAGTATAGTAGCAATGGGATGCGGAAAAAAGAATGAATAGTACAAAAATTACCATTTAAAAGAATAATGGGTATATCTCTAAGTTTAGTGGTCTATTTTCATTTTGGCTTAATACATACTGAACAGTTCCAAATTTGTTTTAGTCATTTTTTTTTTCGTGACCGGTTCGCATAAAGGAAGTGAAAACGAGGCAGGTGAAAGTAACCCCTCCGCTCCATCGTCCAACCTAACATCTGAACACACTCCTTCCTCTGACAAAGTGTCAACTTTTAAAGTACTGGATTATTAGGTCATGAACCTCGATAAGTTAATATAAAAGGAACAGAAAAAAAAATAGCTTTAATTAAAGTACCTCACCCCCTAATGACCACAGTTCTGATGCACTTTTGCCTCTGACTGTGTTCGAAATTTCAAACCACAGGATGGTTGAGTTTTGAACCATTTGGTAAATTTTGTTCTTCTATTTCTAACGACTTTGTGCAAAGGATGCACATGTGGCCAATCCAAAGACTGCTTTTAAATTGATTAAAGAAGCATATTTTCTTATTCGCTTGACATTACACTTTAATCAATCACAAAGGATACTCCAAATTACTTTCATTTAGTCTTCAGATTATATTATTATAATTTTTTTAATTTTAAATATGAACCGCTTAAACTTTTGTGATTGGTGCTAATATGATAACAAAACTAGTGTTGTCAGATAGTGGGTAGCTTTACGGGTGGCTAAAACAATCGAAAGACAGTAATTCTCAAGGCGAAAAACGTTACTTTGTAAGATATGGAATGGCCAATGACATTATACTTACATCCCTGTTACTGGGATATATCAAAGGATCTGACTCGGATTATATTCTAACAGTGGATAAGCTCTAATATAAACCTTTTAATGCTTTCAATTAAAATTCCATAATACAAAATTAAAAATTTGGAGGAATTATATTGATAAAATACTATTCTAATTAAGAGGGGCTCAAAATAGCTGATATTCATGCTTTTAGTGGACCAAGAGAAGGTCCTACTTTTTTGTTCATCTTGGACCCTAACTGGATTACTGTCAAACATTTATTCCCACATGAACTTCCCCACCTCCTTTAACTCCTCTCTTATTACATATTCTCACTATATTCAAGGACGTTCTTATTTTCCTTCTGGCTAACTGGATAGCCAGAAGCCAACTGGATAGCTAACTGGCTAACGGCTAACTGGATAGCCGTACAGCAAAATTTTTGGCAGTCCTGTCATTTCTCATCCAGAAAATATGACTGAACCGTCTTAAGCTTTTTTTTTTTATTATGGCCCTAGACAGTGGGACAGGCCTAATTTTTGTTTAACCTATTGTTGGAGATTCAGTCGCTCAACCGTATCCCTAGATGATTCCTCCAGAAACGTGTTACACGTCTTTCTCAACTGTTTGATGCACTTGTGATTCTGACCCATACCTCACCAATGTCATAACGATGGCTATAGAATTTAGCTGAGCAAATTTTGTCTTTTTAAGTGTAATTTGTGGCTAGATGTGTATTTTATATTTTTTTTTTCTTTAGGGGTGAATGCGAAGATGATGATGTTGTACGAGAGAAAAGTCTGGAGATGTACCAAAGAGAAAGGCTCGATGGTTCAAGGGGATGGCGGAAGGTCAACGGGAAGGGTGATGTTGATAATAGGAAGTGCGATGTTGATAATAGGAAGCGCGATGTTGATAATAGGAAGCCTGATGTTGATTATAGGAAGGTCGATGGCTTCCGGCCTCGTTCATCAAACATAGACAAATCTCCAAGGAAATCTTCTGGTTTGTCTTCGGTCTACGGGGAAAGTCGTTCTGGTCGAAGGTTGGAAAACATAGCCTCCAATAGGCTAATCTCAGGTAATAGCCAGAATTCACTATATATAAGTGGTGAACGTAGTAGAGACAAGTTAACCACGAGAGAGTTGGAAAACCGCTCCCAAAGAAAATCGGATAAGAAAAAGAAACTGGCTGAATTTGATATGTTTGCCAGCCATTCAATTAAGAAGAACCAGCTAAAAGATGAGGATAAAGAGAAACATAAAGATAAGACTAAGAGAGAGGACGAATCGCACAAAAAAGTGCGTACTATTGACGAGAAAGATGAGAGTTACAAAAATATGGTCGGTAGAAATGAGGATCCAAGAAAATCAAGTAGTAGCAAGTTTTACGTACGGCGTGATGAATATAGAAATGAAAAATTTGATAGGAGGGATACATACGAATCTTCAGTTAAAGGTAATCACCAAATCCCAGTTGTAATCTCTTCAAAGAATGGTGAAAACCAAAAAATTCTCATGCAAGGCCCAAAAGTCAATATGTTTACTCCAAAAGACATTGATCTCCGAACTCCTCATCCAGGGCCTTCCTCACTTCCCGAAGCTATTGAAGAAATGTCCCCACCATGTGCACCTCATATTCCAGTACAAACATTTAAGTACTGTGTGAGTGATTCTAATACAGGCACTGACGTTGACGGTGACTCTGATGATCGTTCTTTTAATCTGGGAGCTAAATCACGAAATCAGAATCATAGACAGTATTATGAAGACAGCTTGAAGGATCTTGGAGAGCGTCGAACAGTTACAATGTTATGGGAGCGACGAGATGGGTATGATGAAGATCCAGAAGAGGAACGCCAAGTGTTCTTTTTAGACCAACCAAAAGCAGAGAACGAAAGGTGTGCTTTTTGTTGTTTATTTTTTATTCTTGTCTACTTTGGATTTCTTGTCTGGTACTGACTGTTTGCTTGCTATCACAAATGAACACAAGCATCTTAGGGACGTTTAAAACTTGCTTAGAATCGCCCCTTTTCTCTTGACGATGAAAATCGTTGACGATGAAGAACAAAACTCTTTTTGTTCTTGGAGAAAAGTCTCGTCATCTGTTCAAAATTCCTGTTTTATTCTTTTTCCTTATTGAAAGGCATGAGGTGTTATTTATTTTTAAAGGCTTACTCTACTTAAAGGCTAAAGGACTTGACATAATCCTTTCCAGTGAAATTCAGTTGAAATACCCAATTGAACTTACCTTAAACTAAAATTGTACAAAGGGAGAGGGACCTTAATTTAGACCATGTGTCCCTAAGAAGATTATAAGAGTGTTAGCCCAAAATACCCTGTCGCATGATTGCTGGCTCTCTAGTAGTAAATCCTGTAATATTGCCCCTTGGATGTTGGGTCTGTATTGTCACGATAATATCAGGTCTAATTCTATGCCCTGAGATAAGCTATAGTAATTATTTGTTCGTTTATTTCAAAGATTTTAACTGTTCATGTTTTAATTCTCTATGTTTTATTGATGTTAATGTTTTCCGTTTTTGCAATCATTTAAGGCTTTTCAAGAATGTCCCATCTCTTTCAGTTTTTTTTTTCAAATTGTAGTATATCAGCCATATAGGCTATAGGATAAAACATGGTTTTGACGTGAAACTGAGATAGTTTAAATAAAAATCGAAATTTTGTCAGTGAGGGAAGTTTTTTGCAAGGAATAGGTGGAGGCAGTACTAAATGAATTAAAAATGATAATGCCTGAAGTGCTCATAGTGTGGCAAAAACATTTTTGAAATACGGCATTTGTAACGTTAAAGACAAATGACTGAAAATTATGAATATGATTTCTGAAAAAAGAGGGTAGGATTAAACAAGCCCAAAACGAAATCAACTTGCTATATATTGGGCCTGTTGATGATTTCCAGCAAGTGAAATGAACGGTTATGGGTATAGTAAGCCCTAAAAAAATGTTATATTTTTATAACATTTATAACTTATAACATTATTTAAAAAAAATCTCTCTTATCTTATCTCAACCTCTTTACTAGGTTGCAGCTACTGTTGCAAACAAGGCCGTACCCAGGGAAGGGGGTTAGGGGGGGGGGGGGGGTTGAACCCCTCCCCCTCCTGAAATGTTTGTCTAAATCTTAAAATCGTAACAAAAATGGATATAAACAAGTTTTTTATGCGTTCTTTGAGGTTTTTTTGTGTAACAAAAAACAAAAATAAATGATGAGAGAAAATCTCTCATTATTTATAACTATTTCATTATTTATAACATTATAACTTTTTTTTTAGTAAGCCCTAAAAAAAAAATTGTTTTCTTGTCAAGGTTAAAAACAGCTCTTGACCTTCAAATACCTTTCTTTGTGTCGAGTGTTTGTTCTGCAGGATATATTATACTCATTTTGTAATCTCTGATACCAATACAGACCTTCCACAATTCACGATAGCAATAAATATTATCGTCATATGATTTATTGTTGGCTCGTAAGTAGATTTCATCAGTGGATCACCAACTAGCAACCTCAAGAAACTACTGAAAACTCAATGCCAAGGAATGCTAACAAAAACTTAGCATTATGATGGCAAATAGCAAATCAATGGTACTGCCAGTGACTGGAACTTCGATTGAAATGGTAGCTTACTGGTAACAAGTACACTATTTTATTGTAAATGGATTGGTAACAGCTTTTATTTATGATGGGATCATTGCAAAGTGATTTACCCTGAAGTACCATTGAATTGCCATGAAGTATTCCAAAGCATTAGATTTCTATGCAAAGCTATACCCATGTGAGCACCACGACCAGATGGTGACTATTTCAGGAATAAATAATTTCAGGGTATGACTATTTCAGGGTGTAAACAATTTCAGGGTATGACTATTTCAGGGTATAAACAATTTCAGGGTATGACTATTTCTAGGTATAAACAATTTCAGGGTATGACTGTTTCAGGGTATAAACAATTTCAGGGTATGACTATTTCAGGGTATAATTTAGAAACTGCCAACATTCAAAGTAGTGGCGTACATAGCCTTTTTTTTATTGCGCTGGGGACATTTTAAAGCTGGAGAGATTTTAAATTCTGAGGTGTGTTTTATGCTGTTTTTCCAATTTATCCAAAAGAGGTAAGAGAATCTTGGGTGAGTCTGAGGGGGAAAATACACTGCCCTCTGTCCCCTTTTTCGTTCCATAAATATAAAAATTCCTATATGGTAAAATTTTGCCCTAAGGTTAGAAGAAGATAAGAAAAAAAATCTAAAACTTACATAAAAAAATAATACCTCCTTTTAACGCTGACACAAGAAACAACGCTGTCCGAAATCTAATGTACAGAATATGCTGCGTGTTCTGCAAACAAAGTGAACCATAATGAAGACAAAATATTTTGAAACATTTCTCGTTGTATCAACTCGTGGCGTCTGCATCTAAGCATCATGTTTATCTTACAGCAAGGTGACCTGTCCTACTACTCATCACACGTTTTCAAGAATCCTGATTTCATAATGATTATATGATCGATAATTCATATCAAATAGTCTTAACAGGAGTGAACGCAAGTGTGGTGGGTCGTAGACTTACATGGTATAATTTTATTATATTTTTAATAGAATTCGGGATTTTTTGGGGAAGGAGACGATTTCAAAACATTAAAGCGGCATCAAAAGGAAAATAGATGTATACAGTGCCACAACCAAGCAAACAAATCTGGTATTATACCCGTTAAGCCAGTTTTTTGGCTAGTACCCAAATCTGTTATTGTCTACCACCCAATAAAGTATCTTTGGTATATGCAAAGGAGAAAACATAACGATTTTTAAAACAGAAAAAATATTTTCGGCTGTTTTTGACTAGTTTGAACTGGCTTTGTACGCCTTATGCTCAACAAGCCCAAGGCGTTCCATATACCCAAGACATTCACTATACCCAAGGCCTTCCCTTGCCAAGACCTTTCTCATACACAAGGTCTACCCTATACTCACAGCCAATCCAGTGATTGACTTCCTTGTTCGTTTTGAAATCAGTGTTTCACTTAGACAAATCTGAAGTCAAGCCCCATAGTTAGTAGCAAGGCCAGGGGGTTCCATTGGGAGAGGGGGAGCAGAACTGCCCTCTCCCTGATTTTGAAGAACACCTTTTTTGGTTGTTTCATGGAAAAAAAATACTAAATATACTCGCCCATATACATTTCAGAGGCAACGCTATAGCGTTGCCTATAGTAAAGGCTATACCGCTCCATGTTTTATTAATTTTTTTTTTCCCAGAGGCACTTCATACGGAAGGGGTTGTCGTAGAAACTTCAAAGGGGGCTCATTTGATTGGAAATCGAGAGTTCTAGTGCCCTTTTTAATATTCAAAAATGATTGGAGGGCAACT
>JAQQPU010029537.1:0-10065 GCA_029168905.1 Artemia sp. Kazakhstan ARC1039
AAAAAGGGCTCATTCAATTGGAAATTGAAAGGGCTAGTGCGCTTTTTATAGTCGAAAGTGATTGAAGGACAACTAACCCCCCTCTCACGCCCACCATTTTACCAAACACATCCAATCAAAATTTTGAGATATCCATTTTGTTCAACGTAGTTGAAAGTTCTGGAAATTAGGTCTTTTAGGATGATAACCTCCTCAGAACCCTCTGTGCAAGGGTTGTAAGTTATGCCCTGGGGGCATATAAGGTTTATATAGAAAATTGTTGTATAAATTTCAAAAAGGGCTCATTTGATCGAAAATTGAAATTGTCCTTTTTAATAGTCGAAATTGGTTGGTGAGTAATTAACCCCCCTCTCACTCCCACCATTTCTCCAAGAACATTCAATCAAAATTTTCATATATCCTTTTTGTTCAACGTAGTTGAAAGTTCTGGAAATTATGTATTTAACAATGGCAAACCCCCCAGAGCCCCCAGGGCAAAGGTTGTAAGTTATGCCCTGGGGGCATATAAGGTTTTTTATAGATAGAGTTGTCGTAAAACTTCAAAAGGAGCTCATTCAATTGGAAATTGAGAGGGCTAGTGCCCTTTTTAATAGTCGACAGTGTTGGAGGGTAACTAACCCCCCTCTCACGCCCACGATTCCCCCAAACACATGCAATCAAAATTTTCAGATATTCATTTTGTTCAACGTTGTAGAAAGTTCTGGAAATTAGGTCTTAGAGGATGACAGCCGCCCGCCCCCCCCCGGGGGCGGATAAGGTTGTTGGTGAAAGCGTTGTCGTAGAAACTTCAAAAGGGCTCATTTGATTGGAAATTGAAAGGGCTAGTGCCTTTTTTAATAGTTGAAAGTGATTGGAGAGCGATTAACGCCCCTCGCAGGCCCACTATTTCCCCAAACACATCCAATCAAAATTTTGAGATTTCTGGAAAATTCTGGAAATTAGGTCTTAGAGGATGACAACCACCCTAACAGCCCTTAGGGCAAGGGTTGTAATTTATGACCTGGGTTCATATAATGTGTTTTTAGAAATCGTTGTCATATAAACTCAAAAATGGCTCATTCGATTAAAAATCGAAAGGCCTAGTGCCCTTTTTAATAGTCGAAAGTGATTGGAAGGCTTGACATTTTTATAGTAAAGATCAATGTGGGTATAATGTATTATTTTTTTGTTGTTGTTGTTTAGGCCAGGGAACTTCATTTCCAAGGAGTTGTCGTAGGAACTTCGAAAAGGGATCATTCGATTGAAAATAGAAAGGACTGATGCCCTTTTTAATAGTCAAAAGTGATTGGAGGGCAACTAATCCCTCTCCTATGCCCACCCTCCCATTTTCCCATTATGTTTTAAAACTAAATGTTGCCTTAAGATTAAATCAAAATGCACTGTGTTAATTCTAATTCACAATAAGGCATCTCAGCAGTATCCCGAGAACGACTGAGGGTATTATATTTGAACTTTTGGGGCTACTTCTGCTCTCAAAATTTAACCAAATCAAAATAGCGTAAGTGTATCCAAGCTATCAAAGAAAGTAAACAGATTTTTTTTGCGAATGGTATCAAGTTTTCCATTCAGGTCATCTAGAGGAGATATGAAACTAACTTAAAAACTATTATTTGTGTCCATATTTTTAAAAGGGTGTATTTTGTTGAAAATTGCTGAAAATTTTTCTCCAGCATACAAATGCAGGCCAAACTATAAGCAGGCCAAAACTATAAAGTCTTAAAAAACGAAAAGATTTAAAGTATTATTTTCTTTTTCCCTGGAAAGACTATGTCAATATAAAACGAACAGAAATTAATTAAAAAAACTTTTTCCACAAAATTAGTTTTTTCAAGGAAAAGTAAAGAACTCCATTAAACAAGAAATGAGCAAAAATAAAATCAAATAATCCACCAAGCGTGAAACTACCATAAATCAGCATCGATAAATAAATGAAACCCAAAACGAACAGAAATTGCAATAAATAACCGAGTCAAACTCAAAACGAGCAGAAATTAACATAAGTTTGGCTCAAAGCCCCTATGCCTTCCCAAGGCCAGAACATAATTTTGACTTTACTGAAAAAATACAAATGAATGTGCACTGTCAGTTTAATATACTTGTACTGATATTTAGTAATTTAAATGTTAATATTCATTAATTTATTAAAGTTACAAAAGTAAAAACATTTATTCTTTTTTAATTAATAACGGCATAAAGGTGATATCACCAAAGCTTCTAATTCTAGTGGTGCTAATAGTTCATTAGATTCTGCTTTAAGCAGCCATGTTTTTGATAACTCCAGCCACGGAATACTTTTTGAAGAATCCACCCTTATTAGCAATGACCTAGACATTGAACAGGTTGTTCGAGAAGCAATTGAAATCAGGCTAAAAATAAATAATAATATATTCTTAAACAGTGATTTGGGGGAATATTCACTAAATGCTTTGTACACAAATTTAAGTAAAAACAATTTAAGATAATGTATTTAAAAACCAGTAGACATTAATACAGAACCAGTTACATAAAGACCTTCAGGGTTAGCTGCCAAAAAGGCAAGATTAGCACTGAAACTGTTTTAATTATTTTTCTTTCACTTTAATGAATTGCCTTATTTCCTCACTTTATTTATCAGTCCTGGTTGATTTTCGCTGAAGTAAGGATGCTGGGACTTTAAAAAGTTTCATTTGAGTTTTAATGGTCGTATTTCATTGTAAGTATCTTTTCTTTTATATATTTATGTTTTTAATAACATTAAAACTTAAAATGAACAAAAAGTGTTCCGTATGTTAGGGGGGGGGGGGGTGCCCCCTCCTCAATACCCCTTTCTTCTCGATAAAGTTTTTTAAGAACCTTTAAAAAAAAGGTTCTGATTCGAATTACACGGCCCTTGTATTTCAGGAATTGTTATTAAAGATTTGAGACAGAAGGTTGAACTTTAGCGTAAAGAGCGGCATATTGAGTTGGGGACAGCCGCCCCCATATACAAAATAGTTTCTGACTATTTTAAGTTTTAATGTTGCTCCTTACTTTCAGTAGAAAAAACTTTTTTTCATTTAATTTATGATCTTTTTTCAAATAATCCCAGAAAATCCGGCCCCCCTCCGTGAAAAATCCTCCCACAAAAAGTTCTCCATAGAAAGTTCCTCCCACGTAAAATTTTTCCGCCAGGAAATTACCCTTGGACAATTCCATCCATGCTGCAAATTCCGCCCCCCCCCCAGAAAATTTCTTGCTTAAATTCTACTTGAAAACTACTTAGCATACTTTCGTTTGAAGAAAGACTTGTTTGTCTGCAATTTCTGATCCTTTTTATGGTCATGCGGGAATCCCCTTTGTAGAAAATATTTTCTGAAAATTTCACCCCCTGGAATCTTCCATCCCAATGGGAAATTCTCCCTGTAGAAAATCTATCCCCAGAAAATCCCTCCTCCCCTGGAACATGTTTATATACCGCCCTATAACAAATACTGTGCGTAAACAATGGGCAAATTTCATAACTTTGCAGCCCTTCCTCTGGTGCTTCTGGGTAAAATGGCCATATAAAAATTTTGGTCAGACGGCTGTTGGGAAAAAGGGCGTGGGAGGGGGGCTAGTTGCCCTCTAGTTTTTTTTTGCTAATTTAATAACGGCACTAGAACTTTAATTTCCGTTTGAATGAGTCCTTTCGCGATATTTTAGGACAAATGGTTTGATACGATCACCCCTAGAAAAAACAAACAAATAAACATACATCATGATCTTTCTTTTGGCAAAAAATAAGAAATTCTCCATCTAGAGAATCCAATGTCATGCTTTGGTAATGCTGGTGCCTCAAGCCAGTGTTAATAGTATATGGTGCAGTTTCTCTGCAAGATACACTCAGTTGTTCTCATCTTGCATCTCACCCACCTAATAAAAAGAAAATTATAACCTAAGATTTATAACCTAGACTCACCTAATATATTGTTATTATTATTATTATTATTTTTTTTTTTTTTTAATGTTCTTTGAAGTCTCCCAAAATGACTAGTACATCAGTTTTTGGGGTTTAGTTAGCAACATTCTGCTGCTGAAAGTAAAATTAATCAAATTCTTTTTCACTCTGGACAGAGGGTAATGCACATATCTGAATGATTGTTAGGTTATGATGCAGCCTTTCACTTAAATAGTCACTATTCATTTTGATGTTGAAGTGAAAGTGATGAGTGCCCTTTTAGCAGCTGACTGGGCGACCAAGCCAACATCCTTCCGATGGACACCGATCAGTATGCCCTGGGAGGAAAAAGCTATTTTCAGGGATAGTTTTCTTTCTGGTTCAATGGAGGCATGTCTTCACCTGCCCTGCTATATCCAAGTTGTATTGGTACATTTCTCTTAAAAGAAGA
The DNA here is from genome assembly GCA_029168905.1 of Artemia sp. Kazakhstan ARC1039. NCBI lineage: Eukaryota > Metazoa > Arthropoda > Branchiopoda > Anostraca > Artemiidae > Artemia > Artemia sp. Kazakhstan ARC1039. The sequence goes on from JAQQPU010029537.1 coordinate 4,347, forward strand.
TTAGTCTTACCTGGCTTGCCTAAAGTCTGGTTTTTCATTGCTGGGATACTGAGGACATGTTTTATTTTTTTTATTATTATTACAGGCGTCACGGCTCCATCACAGATGATGATTTGCCGCTAGTCCTGGTAGTTAACGCATTTTCTAACACTGAGGTACTTTTTATACCTTCTCTTAAACGCGTTAAGGGAAGGATTTTCCGGGATTACCTCTGCCGGCAATATATTCCATGTAGCAATCGATCGCCGGGTGAAACCCGTTTTCAGATATTCTTGGCGGGGATTACCCTGCTCAAGTTAGTTCTGACGAGCTGTACTTCGGCGAGTTGATCGCAATGGCTTTGCTTTATCAGGAACGAGCTTCGATAGCCCCTCTGATGGATGGTTATACAAGTACTTAAAGAAAACCAACATGGACGCCGCATCGTAACGTTCCTGGATCAGCTGTGGGGTTTTAGCTTTCATGTTGCCAGAAGTTGCTGCACGCACTGCTCTATTTTGAATATGTTGGAGTGGAGCGATGTGGCTTTTTGGTGCACCAGCGAAGAGAGGGCATGCATATTCCATGACAGGTCTGATATACGAATTGACAAGTGGCAGAATAGAATCATTAGGGAGAAGACTTTTGCGTCTTAGGATAACTCCTATTTTCTTGCTGTAAGAGGATCTAATTTTACTGAGATGCTCAGTCCATGAGAGATCCAACGAGAAATTACCTCCAAGTAGGCGCAGTGTATCTACTCGCGTTATTACCTCTCCTTTGAAGACGAAATCAGGGTGAGCCCTCATATTACGTACCTTGGAAATTAGGAGCTCTTTCGTTTTCCATGTGTTAAAACTTACAAGCCATGTATCTGCCCATGCCTCAATTTTCTCCAGGTCAGCCTGAAGCTCCTCTTGGGGTTCACTGGGATCTTCGTCTTTTGCGATTGATATTTTTGTTGTTATGTCATCCGCAAAGTGGTGAGATTTTTTCACAAGGTTGTCGTTCGTTTATGAATACTAAGAAAACGGTTGGTCCAAGAATACTTTCTTGTGGTACTCCTGATAAAACTGGGTGTTCTTTTGATATGAAGCCATCGAGGACAACTTGCAACGATCATTGACGAAGAAAGTCAACGAGCACGTCCAATAGTCAACCATGAATTCCATAGGCTTTAAGTTTACAAAGAAGTCCCTCGTGCCATACATAATCAAAGGCTTTTGTGATGTCAAAGGAGAGAAGGCGAATATTGTGCCCCTGAGAAAGGAACTCAACCCACTTGATACTGTGCAATCAGACAGTCTAACGTAGACCGTTTTCTGCAAAAACCATATTGCGTATCTGCCAACAACAGATGTGACTCAAGGTATTGATAGAGGGTCATATTAATAACGCTTTCATAAAATTTTTCCTACGCAGGACAGCAGACATATTGGACGATATGACCCTACATTAGTAAGGTCAGACTCTGCCTTTGGAACAGGGACCACATGAGCAGTTTTCCAGGCTTTCGGGAATAATCCCGCTGCAAAGCATTTTATATAGAGAGAGGCGAGAGGACCAGCAAGTTCAGGGGCACATCTTTTAAGGATGAGATTGGGAATCTTGTCAGGTCCTGAAGCTTTGGTGACATCCAGGTGGCTTAGCGCTCTGAGCACCTTCCTAATAGCTATGTTAACGCTGGTAATTTTTGCATCTGTTCGTGGCGGAAAGGGAGAGGGGAGACTCCATCCTCATCAAGTTGGGAGACCTTTGAAAAGTCTTGTGTAAGAGCATCTGCCTTTTCCTGGCCTGACTGGATCATTGTCCCTTCAACATGAAGGGAGGGAATTGATGTTGATTTAGATGACGGGAAGGCTTCTTTGACGACCCTCCACCACCGCTCTGCAGGGGCACTTTTCAGTTTTGTCTACAAACTTGCGCTTGTAATCGGCTCTAGCTTGACGTACAGCTTTAACAGACTTGTTTCGAGCGCTAGTAAAAGCAGCCCGGTCTTCATCGGATTCACTTGAGCGCCATTCCTTGTGAGCCTTCTTTCTGGCTCTGATTGCCTTTCTACGACCAGCATTGAACCATGGCTTATCTCGAGATTAGGCTTTTACTGTTTTTGATGGGGCGAATTGCTCAATACCCTCTGTAATCGCTTTTTCGTAAAGTGCCGCTGCTTTATGTGGGGCTTCTTTTAAAAATTTACTCCATGGCTTTGCCCATAAGAAGTTTCGCAGACCAGTTTCGCAGTCTGTGCGGTGATACTGCCTGATTATCCGCTCGTGCTTTACAGGTGGAGGTATTTTGAGATTTCCACGAGCTATAACTGCCACATGGTCGCTGGCAAAAGGATAGCTTTCAACACTAAAAGAAGCTGAATGATCTGTTAAAAAGAGATCAAGCCTGGATGATCCATTTGGGCCGATGTAAGTGTCAAATTCAACAAGTTGTTCTAGGCCGTAAGCAAGACTCAGGTCTAGCAGAGCTAAGCCCTCCGCGTCAGTCGTACGACTTTTCAGCCATTGGCCATGATGAATGTTGAAGTCTCCTTAGGTTATTATACCTGATTTAGGGAATTTTTGCTTCACAAATCCCAAGCAGTCTTCCAGATGTCCGGTTGATTTTCATCTATGGTGGGTTATGGACTGTACCAATAACAAACGATTTGTTTGATAGGTTTACTTTAACCCAAAGGGCCTTCTTATCGCTAGGAATCGAAAGTGCCAAAAAAGGGATGTTACTTTTAAGGTACATAGCAACACGACCTCCACCAAAGGTCGAGCTTTTCGGGTTTTTGCGATCCAGCCTGAGCAGAGTGTAACCAGGAATACTCATCTTACTATCAATGACGCTAGAATTCAGGTTGGTCTCGGATACACACATGACAGAAGAGGAGACCTCATTCATCATGTGCCGTAGGTGATCCAAGTTGGATCAGAGACCACGTACATTGCAGTGGGTAACAGTAAACGTATCTGTAAGAATTGTCTTGGGGCGTGCATTTGGTCGTCTACTGAAAGGAAGTCCGGTCCGAGGCTGTTTTTCTGTTTGAAAACTTGGTAAATACCGGCTGGATGGGTAGTTGGCCCAAGACAGACTTTGCCTCATCAGATATGGAGCGGTCATAAGACCTCATACTTAACCTCAGCAAAGGTGGTGGTGACCCCAATAGGGGCAGGAGTCGGCATCTTGCGGTACCTACCACTCTCAAGCTCTGCGGGCAGGGACGCCAAACCCTGAGTGATTTGCCGGAGCATACCACCGCATACCCAACATGCAGAGGCCGTTGTCTGAATCTGGATCTTTCGCCCATTTTTGCAGTTGTCCTCCTGAAGAAGATCCTCCCACGATGGTATCCTACAGTACCATACAATTTAACCCATTGCTGGAAGAAGGTTTACAACTAACAGGATATGTCCACACGCCAGTGGGCCCTGTTCAGTGTGCATCAGAGGGGCCTTCTTCCTCCTCCACCCGTATTTATGGCCCCCGGGTGAGGGTACCCCAGTTTCAGTTTATGGACCCCCAGGGGTTAGGTCCCCCCTTTGGTCCGTGCCTCCCTTTATGGGAGGTAGCCTATATATTTGTAGGACGTTCCCCTGTCTACTACCTGGGGACGCGTTGAGTGGCCTGGAGAGGGCTCCTACTGAGAGATATTCAGATCCAATTTGTCAAACTTCATCCCATTTGGGACTCTTCCCAGGCCTATTGTGATTGTTGGTGTCCTCCGATGCAGCAGCAAATTTGGTATCATAAATGTCAATCATCAACATAAGTCACAAGGATTGCTGGTTGATCCAAGCAGGGTAGCACTTGTACTTTTTTTTTCTCTACTTATAATTCATAAAAACGAGGATGTTAATTGGCTGATTGGTTTTGATAAACTGCTCCTCTCCATCTACGCCCAAAGGGCATTGCTCATGTTTGGTATTATTTGCTCCGTTGCAGTTGTCCTCTTGCAATATTATCATACAGTTTAAATTGTTGTTCAGATAAGGTTTGTAGCTTATGGGACAAGTTTATACTTTAGTTGGTCCTAGTCAATTTGCACCAGAGGGCTTATATGTCCTCCATCCGCATTTGTGACTCCTGCTTAAGTGTGCCCCAGTTTCAATTATGGACCCGGGGACTGGGAATCCTCCTTGCTCTGCACCTCCCTCATTGGGGTATAAAAATACCTGTAGAACATTTCCTCATCTCCCATTTGGCAGATCGGGAGTTCTAGTCTCCAAGATCTTCTAATGATACTCCTGGCTTCAAATAGTTCAAGTTTCTTAAGAGCTTCCAATCATACTTTTGGCTCCAATGCAAAATATTAATTATTAAAGAAAGGGTGGTATGGGGAGGGTGAGTAAGGTCATTAATTTCTCCACCTCCCCATGTCAGAAAAGGGTCGAAAAATATATTTTAATTCTTTTTGTGTCTTGGCAAGATGGTATATTCTGAAAGTTTAAGCTATGCAACATATCTCAGACCTAACTTTAAGGGGGTATCTGCTCCACTTCCTACTGATGGAGCTTCAAAAATGTCTTGTATTCATCTGTGAGTCCCTACAACAAGGGTCGACATTTGGAACCACAGACCAATGTTGAAAGTTGATTAAAAGAACCAAAAATGTATTGTAAAAATTGCAGGTAGCCTGGTAAATTTAATTTTAGTCAAATTGCAGGTAAATTTAAGTCAAAAGAAAAAAAAAACATGAATGAATAAAAATCCCTCTCAGTTTATTTTTGTAAGGCCTAAAAGAGACCCCAGTGAACAGCGAACCCAATGTTGGTTTTTTGTTTGCTATTAAATAAAAAAAAACATTTTTTTAACTGAAAGTAAGGAGCGACATTAAAACTTAAAACGAACAGAAATTATTCTGTATATGAAAAGGGCTGTCACTTCCTTAACACCGCTCTTTACGCTAGTGTTAGGCTCTGTCACACAACTTTATTTTTAAAACAATAAAAACTTTAGCGTAAAGAGCGAGGCGTTGAGGAGGGGACAGCCCCTTTCATATACGGAATAATTTCTGTTCGTTTTAAGTTTTAATGTCGCTCTTTACTTTCAGTTAAAAAAAACTTTTTAATTTAATTTCTGAACGTTTTTGAATTAATGGAGCTTTGATTTTGGCTCACCGTACATGAATCATTAAAATGAAATTTGCATATTAATTTTACTTTTTTTGGCTAAATCGGTTTCTCGAAATTGTGATCTGACATAAATTACGAAATAACTCACGTAACGAACTTCTATATTCGTATATTTTTATTACGTAAATGAGGAGTTCTCCCCCATGTCAAAATATCCCCTTTACGCTAAAGTTTGAATTTTGTTCCAATTCTTTAAGAATGACCCCTGAATCACAAAGGCCGTTTAATTAGAATAGATTGCTTTTTTGAAAGTACTAAGCAAACTTTAGCGTAAAGAGTGATGTATTGACTAGGGTGATAACCCCTCATATACGTACTAATTTTTGTTCGTTTTAAGTTGTAATGTTGCTCCTTACTTTCAGCTAAAAAAAACTTGTTTTTTATTTAATTTATGATTGTTTTTAAATAATGCTGAGAAATCCGGCGCCCCCTCATAGAAATGTCCCTTCCCCCATGACAATATCCTCCATGGAAAGATCCTCCGACGTAGCCCTCTCTTCTGACCTCCCTCCCGACCTTTCAAAATCCCTGTTGAAAACGCCAGCATACTTCCAAATAACAAATACTATATGTAAACAATGGGCAAAGTTCATAACTTGCAGCCCTTCCCC
>JAQQPU010029540.1:0-10064 GCA_029168905.1 Artemia sp. Kazakhstan ARC1039
CATGAACTTCCCCGACAGAGATTTGTCCACTGAAACCCGACCTCGCAGGGTAATATTGTTTTATAAAAATAACTCTTATTTACACAAAAAAAGTACTTCTACATGCAAAACTTTTTTTTGTCATTTGAGACAGGTATGACATTTAATGGCAAAATATTTTCCGTTATTTGCTTTTGCAAACAAGTTTCATGTTTGGTCACGTTTCCTATTCAAATTAAATTTCCCTCTCCTCCTTCAGTTCTTTTTATCAGTTGTATAGACCCTAGTACTCCTACATGGACTCGTATAAAGTGACCAGAATACGATATTTGGGTCATTGACCTACATAAGGACAGGTATCAAAAGATACGCTACTGAAATTACATAATCTATTCTGTAATACTGATGGTACAAACTTTATTCAGTAACACTGAAATTACCTAATTTACTCTGTAATACAGAAAGGTATCTCATTTGCATGATTCATACCTGGGCAAGAATATCAAGATAAATTCAACCATCAAAAGTCATTTGATTCAAGTACACTCAAAGGGTTGGAATTTTAATTGCTTAACAACTAAAAGTGAGCCTGAGGGAATCCATGCCACATCATGTAAACGTCAGAATAAGATTAGAATGTATTCATCCATCACAAGTCAATTGATTCGATTGACCTAGTTTCACTTCTTGGCTATGGTCGCTATGATAAACAAGTACCAAGTGAGGAGTGCGGCTAATATAAAATAATGTTGGGTATTAGAGTATGCATCAAGTTGAAACTAATAAAGTCAGAGGCGCCGAGAAAAGAATTTTCAATTAGAAATCCAGAACAATCCTTAGAAATCCAGTACAATCCTTAAAAATCAAGTAATGAGGGGGCTATGGATTTGACAACGCCCATAGTGGGTATACTATTGGAGCTACTACAGATTCCTCTTACAAAAAGTCGTATACCTTCTAGGCAATGATACGGCTGTTATTAGCCATCAAGGACTCCAACCTCCAAGTGACCCAATACCCCTCCCCCCCCCCCATTTTTTATACTTTTTTAAGTTTACTTTTTTAGTTTTTTGGGTTTTTTTTATTTTTTTTATATAGAATTTTTTTTCAACTTTTTTACATGTCTTAAAATGACATGAATATAATTAAAAAAAAAATCAGATTTAATATTATAGAATTACAAAATGAGAATGATATAAATATGTTAGTCGTGATTTTTACTATTAGAAAAATAATGTTTGTAGTAGCACTTTTCTCTATTTTTTTGGACTGTTTTTTTTACTTTTTTTATTTATTCGGCTGTAACAATGGTACTCTATGGTTGCTCATGAACACTACGTGGCTGTCCCTGTGGTACTCTATGGCTGGTTATCGACACTACCTACTTTATTTTATGTAATAAATTAGTAATTTTCGTACAATGGAAGGATAAACACCTGCATCATATTTTAAAAAAAGTGAAGATGAATTATTCTAAGAAAGTGTGTGCATATGATAAAGTCATCATTTTGTTGAATGCTGACGAAGACAAATATTTTAACTACGAAACAAGTACTAGCGGTAACACCATTGGAAACGTTTGCGTGCGTTGTCACGACAGTTAGAGTTTAGAGTTCTTCGGAGTACCAAAGAGATTCAAAATACACAATGGTGGAAATACTAGTCAAAACTAAAACTCAAATTTTTTAAATGATCAAATATTTGTATTTTCAATAAATCAGATTTATCATAACCATATGTGTTCTTATTAATCAAAAATAAAACCTGATAAATGATCTAATATTTTTTAATAGATCAGATGTATCTTAACCTCAAGATGTATTCTTATTAGTCAAAAATAAAAGTCAAGTTTTTTTAAATGATCAAATATGTTTTAATAAATCAGATGTATCTTAACCGAGTGTATTCTTATTAATCAAAAATAAAACCCAATTTCTTGAATGATTAAATATTTTTTCATGTGCATTTTTTAATTTTCACTTTAATACAACTTAAAAATACAACTCAAATTTCTTAGATGATCAAATATTATTAATAAGTCAGATGTAACTTAACCATGTGTGTTGATATTAATAAAAAAAACAAATTCCATAAATGATCAAATAATTTTTGTAATAGATCAGATGTATCTTAACCAAGTGTATTCTTTTTAGTCAAAAATAAAACTCCCCTATCTTCAATGATCAAATATTGTTAATAGATCAAACGTATCTTAACCTTAAGATTATTCTTATTAATCAAAAATAAAACCCAAGTTTCTTAAATGATAATTTTTTTTAATAGATCAGATATATCTTAATCGAGTATATTCATATTTGTCAAAAATAAAACTCAAGTTTCTTAAATGATCAAATATTCGTAATAAATCAGGTGTATCTAACCGTGTGTATTCTTATTAATCAAAAATAAAACCCAAGTGTCTTAAATGATCAAATATTTTTTTAATAGATCAAATGTATCTCAACTGATTGTATTATTATTAGTTGAAAATAAAGCTCAAGTTACTTAAATCATCAAAAAATTTTAATAAATCCGTTGTATCTTAACCATGTGTATTCTTATTAATCAAAAATAAAACCCCAGTTTCTCAAATATTTTCTAATAGATCAGATGTATCTCAATTGAGTTTATTCTTATTAATCAAAAATAAAACTCAAGTTTCTTAAATGATTCAGCATTTTTAATAAATCAGATATATCATAAACGTTTGTATTCTTATTAATCAAAAATAATACTCAAGTTTCTTAAATGGTAAAATATTTTTTTAACAGAGCAGATGTATCTTAACCGATGTTGTTCTTATTTGTCAAAAATAAAACTCAAGTTTCTTAAATGATCATATATTTTTAATAAAACCCATGTATCTAAACCCTGTATATCCTTATTCATCAAAAATAAAACCCAAGTTTTTTAAATGATCAAATATTCTTAAATATATCAGATGTATCTTAACCTAAAAAAAATTTATTACTAAAAAATAAGATTCAAGTTTCATAAATGATCAAATAATTTTAATAAAACAGATCTATCTTAACCGTGTTTATTCTTATTATTCAAAAATAAAACCCAAGTCTCTTAAATGACCAAATATTTTTTAATATATCAGATGTATATTAATCAAGTGTATTCTTATTAGTCAAAAATAAAACTCAAGTTTTTTATATGACATAAATATTTTTAATAAGTCAGATTTATCTTAACAGTCTGTATTCTTATTAATCAAAAGTAAAACCCAACTTTCCTAAATGATGAAATATATCTTAACCGAGTGTATTCTTGTTAGTCAAAAATAAAACTCAAGTGTCTTAAATGCTCAAATACTTTTTTAATATATATGATGTATCTTAACCGTGGGTATTGTTATTAATCAAAACTTTAACCAAAGTTTCATAAACGATCAAATATTTTTTTAATAAATCAGATGTGTCTCAACTGAGTGTATTCTTATTTTTCAAATATGAAACTTAAGTTTCTTAAATGATCAAATATTTTTAATAAATCAGATGTATCTTAAGCATGTGTATTCTTATTAATCAAAAACAAAACCCTAGTTTCTTAAATGATCTAATATTGTCTAATGGATAAGATGCATCTTAACCAAATGTATTCTTATTAATCAAAAATAAAACGCAAGTTTCATAAATGATCAAATATGTCTCTAACTCAAAAGAGAATCCGGTTCATATCCCAAAATGATGTTTGATATTATGAAAACCTTGCAATACATTATTATCAAAATATTGAAGGCTATAATAAGAATCCCCTATAATGCTATTAATCATTTATGGTATTATCAAAATCACACAAGTCATTAACAAAACCTTGCACTGTATTATCAATTTTTGTCGAATATTATGAAAACGTGATACAATCATGGAGATTAACTTTTAAAAATCTATTGCATAAAACAAATTTGGCTACACAGTTCGTTTGTAATTAGAAGTGTCAGAGTCATTTGAAAATGCATAATGTAGAAACAATTATCACACCCAAGTGATCTCAGCTTACCAAACCCAGGGTACCCGTAGCCAACCTGATGCCCAGGTACCTGCAGCCAACCTGCCGCCTGGGTACCTGCAGCCAACCTAAAGTTACCATTTTTCCAATATAGCTTCATTTGAATTAGGTTTGTTTAGATTCACTGAGCGTGGCGCCACGCAAAGTGAATCTAATGAACCTAACTTAAATTAAGTTATTTGAAAAAATTGTTGATTTTAACTCGATGAAACTTATACATTTGGAATCAGCATAAAAATCTGATTCTTTTTACGTTTCTATTGGTATCAAAATTCATTTTTTTAGAGTTTCAGTTACTATTGAGCTGGGTAACTCCTTAATTACAGTTCGTTACCATCAACTGTTTGACTAATCAGAATACAATCGGTTAAGATATATCTGATCTATTAAAAAAAAATATTTGATCATTTAAGAAACTTGAGTTTTTTTCTGACTAATAAGGATACACTTGATTGAGATACATCTGACCTATTACAAAAATTATTTGATATTTTATGAAACTTGGGTTTTATTTCTGATTAACATGAATACACACGGTTAAGATATATCTGATATGCTAAAAAATATTTAATCATTTAATAAACTTGAGTTTTATTTTTGACTAGTAAGAATACACTCGGTTAAAATATATCTGATCTATTAAAAAATATTTGATTATTTAAGAAACTTGGGTTTTATTTTTGACTAATAAGAATAGACACGGTTAACATACATCTTATTTATTAGAAACATTTGATTATTTAAGAAACTTGTCTTATTTTTGATGAATAAGAATACAGCTTAAGGTTAAGATACATCTGATCTATTAAAAATACTTGATCATTTAAGAAACTTGGGTTTAATTTTTTGATAAAAAAGAATACACACGGTTATGATACATCTCATTTATTAAAAATATTTGATCATTTATAAACTAGATTTTTATTTTTGACTAATAAACTCGGTTATGATACATCTTATCTATTAAAAATATTCGATCATGTAAGAAACACGAGTTTTATTTTTGACTAATAAGAATACAGTCGGTTAAGATACATCTGATCTATTGAAAAATATTCAATCAATGAAGAAATTTGGATTTTATTTTTGATTAATAAGAATACATACGGTTAAGGTGCATTTCATCTATCAAAAATTATTTGATAATTAAAGAAACTTAGATTTTATTTTTGATTAATAAGAATACATCTGATTTATCAAAAATACCTTGAGAAACTTGAGTTTTATTTTTGACTAAAGAATACAAACGGTTAAGATACAGCTGATCTATTAAAAAAATTTAATAATTTAAGAAACATGGGTTTTACTTTTTATTAATAAGAACACACACGGTTAAAATACATCTGATTTAAAGCGTTCGATTAGCTAGCGTACCCTAAAATAATGGTTACATAATAAAGTAATGCATAAAATATTTTTATTAAAATAACAACATGTAGAATATTAACAAAAAAATATATTACAGATATTATTATACATTATTAATATCAATGCTTTCTTATCAAAACTTTGGAAATTTTGAATCTGTTCCATAATATATTTCATCATGTTGTCTCTTGATAGTTTAGTTATTCTCTTCTCTTAGTTCGTAACCAGTATAATAATCATTAATCCATTTTGAGTCATTCACAATTTTTTACTGTGGTGTCAGCTAGAGGTTCAATATGCGTTTCTTCTTTGGTATTATTAGATTTACTATATCTGTTGGTTTATGATCAATGGTAGTAATAATTTTCACATTTGCATTATTTTCCATCAGTTCATCTTTATATTCATTAGTGATATTGGCTGCCAATGCCCTTTTTATTTTGCTTAATATTTCACTGTCTCTATTATCACATTGTTTTTACACAGGTAACAGTTCTGGCACGTAGACAAGATATGGTTTATGATATCAATGCAGAAGTTGGCCTTTTTTTTCTCCTTCCTTTCATTTGAATACTAATACCAGAACAAATATGGGCGCCCATATTTTTGGGACAGAGGGGACTTCAGCCCCCTAGCTGAATGATGCTGCCTTGTATTCTTATATTTTGCTTTGAGATTTCCATTACACAGCATTGGAAGTGTCGATCAGACTAGGTTAGCCCACCTCTAAAATTCAGCTTATGGGTGCCCAAGAGAACGAATGCAATAGGATATATCAATAGGTCACGAGTTACGACTAATAGTAGCAAGAAGTTGACCCTCATCGTCAACTTATATTTTTATGTTGGCATTCTCTTTTAGCACTATCATCTATGGAAATGATACTTTAGCATATCTACCATTTTTATCTTAAATATCTTTGGTACTCCAAAGATATCTAAACTCGCACCGTCATGACAACACACGCATACGTTTCCAATAGTGTTACCGCTAGTGCTTGTCTCGCAGTTCAAATATTTGTCTTTCAGCATTCAGCGTAACGATGACTTTAATATGTGCACACACTTTCTTCGAATAATATATCTTCACTATTTTAAAAATATGATGCAGGTGTTTATCCTTCCTACGATGAAAATTACTGATTTAATACATATAATAAACTAGTTAGTGTCGATAACCATCCATAGAGTACTGCTGGGACAGATGTTTAGTGTCTATGAGCAACCATAGAGTAAAAAAAGTCCAAAAAATTCAGTCCAAAAAAAGAAAGAGAAGACTGCTACTACAAACATTATTTTTCTTATAGTAAAAGTCACAACTAACGTATCTGTATCATTCTAATTTTGTAATTCGAACATATTAAATGTGATTTTTTTTTTTGTTTTAAGTATATTTCATGTCATTTTAAGACATGTGAAAAAAGTTAAAAGAAATATAAAACATGTAGGCTGCATGTAAAAAAAGTTGAAAAAATTCTATGTTGAAAAAAATATAAAAAATTAAAAAAGTTCATAAAATTAAACTTAAAAAAAGTGTAAAAAAGGGGATAGGGGCCAGAAAGTTGGGGGAGGGGTATTGGGGCCCTTGGAAGTTTGGGTCCTTTATGGCTAATGGCTGCCTTTTTATTGCCTAAAATGTATGCGACTTTTTGTTAGAGGAATCTCTAGTAGCTCCAATAGTTTAGCCACTATGGACGTTGTCAAATCCCTAATCACTTAACTACTTCATTTCTAAGGATTATACCGGATTTCTAAGGATTGTTCTGGATTTCTATATTAAATTTTTTTTTCTTGGCGCCTCCGATATTAGTTTGAACTTTATGCATACTCCATTACCAAACATAATTTTATATTAGCCGCACTTCTCACTTGGTGCTTGTGTATTATAGTGACCATGGCCAAGAAGTGAAACTAGGTGAATGAATATATTCTAGTCCTATTCTGACATTTATATGATGTAGCATGGGTTCCCTCAGATTTACCTTTAGCTGATAAGCGATTAAAATTTCCACCTTTTGAGTGTACTCGAATCAAATGACTGCTGAAGGTTGAATATATATTGATATTCTTGCCCAGGTATGAATCATGCAAATGAGATACCTTTCTGTATTACAGAATAAATTATGTAGTTTCAGTAGCTTACCTTTTGATATCTGTCTTTATGTAGATCAAGTACCCAAACATCGTATTCTGGTCGCATTATACGATCTCTTATAGGAGTACTAGGGTTTGCACTACGCTAATCTTTGAATTGCTATGGAAAAAACTCGATTAGAATATCTTAAATATTTTTTCTAGATATTAAGTGCTGAAAATTACTTCTTTCTAGTTCTCTATTGGGATCTTCTAGTTCTCTTTTGGGAGTCGGGTATTGAATATTAACAATAACAATTTTTTAAATGCAGCTTAATTGAACATTTCGAAAGGCCCATTTGACCAAGTCTGTGCAGAAAACCGAAGAGAAAATTGAAAAGAGAAGATCCATTGCTGATTTTCATTTTAATGGTTAATCAATCGAATCTCTGCGCTTCTTCCTCTCCATCTCTTCTTCTTCAGCTAACTTTCCTGTCTCACCCCGCCTTGACCTTCTCCTTCAAAAACTGTTTTACGTGCTATAAGCGCTTTGAAACTAGTGTTTTTAATCTTAATTCACCTACTGTCCTATGAAAAAGTTTCCGGATGTTTTGGGTGCTTGCCTATATAATTCCGTAGGGAATACGTTTTCAAAAATAATAGTTTGGCTCTAGTACACAATGTCAAGTTTTTTCTTTTCCTATAACCTTTTTTTTTAGGAAAAAGCCTTATGAAGGTATGTCACTTAGGGAAAGTCAAATTTTTGAACGAATAAGTAAATAAAACAAACAAGTTAATTCGATTAAAAGTGAGGAGTAGCATTAAAAACTGAAAACGAACAGGAATTATCCCGTGTGTGTGGCGGACTGCCCCCTCCTTGATCCCCCTTCTGTACGGTAAAGTTTTTTTTTCACACTTAAAGGAAGGTTCCTATTCCACTTAAACGGCTCTTGTGCTTCAAGAGTCGTTCTTAAATAATTGGGACGAACAAAAGTCAAACTTTGGCGTAAAGAGCGATGTATTGAGGATTGGGCAGTCCCCCTCATGTATGAACTAATTTCTCTTCATTCTATGTTTTAATGTTGCTCTTTACTTTCAGTTAAAAGAAAACCTTTTTTTATTTAATTTCTGATCATTTTTCAAATCTTACCAGAAACCCTCTGTGAAAAATTATTCCCGGAAAAATCTCCCCAGACAATTCCCCCCCGGTGAAAATGTCCGTATATTTCCCACACTAAATATTGTACTGTGTGCAAACAATGGTAAATTGGCAAAAGTTACAGCCCTTTCCCCAGGAGCCGTGGGGGGTTGTTTCATCCCCAAAAGCGTAGTTATTGGACCTTTCAATTATGCTTAAAAAATCGTTATCTCAAAATTTTGATCGCGGTTGTTTGGGAAAAATGTGGCTTGGGATGAGAGATAGTTGCCCTCCGATCTCTATGGTCACTAAAAAAGATAGTAGAAATTTTAATGTCAGTTTGAATGAGCCCTATCTCCATCTTCTATGACCATTGGTTTGATACGATCATTCCTCAGAGAAACAAACGATAAAAGTATAAAAAAAACAACAATTGATTACGCATCAGTGATCTTTCTTTTGGCAAAATTTTTTTTTACAAAATTCGGTAATTTTGTAGATAGGAGCTTGAAACGTCTGCAGTGGGATTCGCTGATATGCTGAATCTGGTGATGTAATTTTCATTAATATTCCTTTATTATTGTTATTTTTTTTCGGGGGGGGGGGACTATTTCCTCCCTTTTTCTAAAATAAGACAAATTTTCTCGGGCTCGTAGCTTTTGATGGGTAACATTGAGTATAGTGATTTTTATACATTTAGAATCAAAATATCAGCTTAAAAGTATACTTATACAAAATACAGCTCGATTGGAGACAAAAAGTGCAACATCTTGAATTCTTTATGGGATGAGCTCTTTCCCAAGTTTCTACAACCATCCCTACTAAATATAACCCCAGGGGGATGCGCACAATAACCATAGTTCTTACCTAGGGCGGCAATATTCCATTGATTATAGAAAGTAAAGTGGTATATTAAGGGTTTTCGATCAAACGTTTGCCTCCTAAGACATTAGCAGTTCAATTTGTTTTTACCCAAAACAGTGAGAGGGCTAGAGAATTTCTTTTCTGTTCTTGTGTGCTGATGAAGATTTCTGCATTAAAAGAGAAGAAACAATCGATTTGAAAAATAGCTTTCTTGATTAATTCTATTTATTTTGATCTTATTACTGGATTTCGGTAGCGGGAATGAATTACAGTTAATATTTGCATCCACTTTCTTTTTCCAGTTGACAAAGATGTTCTTCTTATTTCCGGATCCTCATTTCAAGAAAGCGAAGCACAAATGGAGAATTATCAATAAAACTCTTTTAGCTGAATACGCTTACGTTGTAAGAGAAGGTGTAAGTTTGTTTTCAAATCAATTGTTTGTCTTTAAGAAATTGATTAATGTAATATCCCAATATTTTGAAGACATAGTAAGAATAGAAAATCCCTCTATATTTATGTGTATTATCACAAATTGGTAATCATGCAGGACCAGTTTTAAAGTCAAATGTGTGGTTTATGTTTATGGAAAGAGTGAAAATCTGAATCACCACTGCCACAGTTCA
>JAQQPU010029541.1:0-10063 GCA_029168905.1 Artemia sp. Kazakhstan ARC1039
CCGTCTAAGTAGTATGTAAGTAGTACGGCCGTCAATTCTTAGTAGTATGGCCGTCTAAGTAGTATGTAAGTAGTACGGCCGTCAATTCTAAATAGTATGGCCGTCTAAGTAGTATGTAAGTAGTACGACCGTCAATTCTAAGTAGTAAAGTCCTTAAAACAGCTTAGCCACAGAGATTTGGGACTTGAATATACGTGTAATATATTTAGACTGCTTAACGTGTCTGCCTTTAACGTGGTTCCATTTTTCCTCTTTGTGTATAGGGAGGGGAAGAAATACCCCATAAACTTTGTTTCCCAGTCTTTTATTTCAAATTAGATTATTGAATGTCGACAGAGTAACTTCTGATTTCGGTAAGATAGCTCCTATATTACAGGAGCCACAGATGCCTTCTGTAACCCCTACATTTGGGTAAGTAATAAGTGCAATCGAAAAGAAAAAAAATCTTAATAAAAGAAAAGGGGAAATGAATGTATTGTGAGTCAACCTAGTAAAAGAAAATAAATAAATAAAAGAAAAGGAGAAATGAATGTATTTTGAGTCAACCTAGTAAAAAAAATAATAAATAAATAAAAGAAAAGAGCAAATTAATGTATTGTAAGTCAACCTAGTAAAAAAAAATAAATAAAAGAAAAGGGGAAATGAATATATTGTGAATCAACTTAGTAAAAGAAAAAAAAGGGAGGGGGGGGGGGAATGAACGTATTGTGAGTCAACCTAGTTAAAGCCCCCAGGAATCATTGCAGGACAAAATTTTGAAAATGAAAGGTCAAAAGTATTAGCAGTAACCCTAAATCAATGTTTTTGTGTTGAAATTCATATGTTTATGTTTCTTCCCCAGGTAATTCAAAGGAACTTACCCCGACCTAATGACATCAATACAAATATTCTCCGGCCCCAAGGCCAAGAAGCTACAAACCCGCTTCAACGGGCTGAAGAGCTGATCAAGAGAGAAATGCTGACAATGGAATACTATGATGCTATCAAGAATCCAACAGAAAGTCAGTCCATTTCCCAATCTGCAGCAGTGCAGTTTTTGGAAAGAAATCCCTATGACAACTTCTCCGATAAAGATATCCAAGCAGTAAGTATCTTTATCCATTTTTGACTCTTTATTAAGACAAAATATTGTTATTGCTTAGCCATCTAAAGACAACAAGTACCTGCAAAAAAAAATTGATGGAGAGGTAAGCTTAATAAACAGTTTCCAGTGGTAAGTTCTGGTAGAAAAAAAAAGGAAAAAAAAATTTTTTGCCGGTGGGGCTTCAGTAACCATGAGCAAAATGTTACACAATAACTATCCGTGGCAGTCCAGTTTTTTTTGGGGGGGGGGGGGAGAGAAATCCCTATGTTAACTTCTTATGAAAATCTCTAAGCAGGTAAAGAAAAAGTAGTGAATATCTTTACTCATTTTTTACTGTTTTTATTTAGCCACAACAATATTTACTGCAAAAGCAGGGTAGGCTAGTTAAACTGTTTCTGGTGTAAGGTGTAAAAAACGAAAAAAGACTTAGTTTGCCATAATGACTGCAGTAAATCAGCAGGTGAGATTTTATCCGGTGTCTATCTTACAGGAAGTGAGAAAAACGGAGAAATAAGTTTTGGGTTTTTTCATGTAACGGTTTACCGGTTACCTGCTACTTAAAGGCTCGCTGAAGCAGTGCTGCCATATTCCCGAAATTTTGTTTTTCTCGAATCTGACCGAAAGAAAATTGGGTTCTCCGATATCTCCGCGAAAGCTAACGTTAACGAAAATTATAATTTTCATTTTGTTTTGACATTTGTCTATTTACAAATGTGTATGTTTTGGAAGATCTTAGAAAACTTAATTTTCTTTTGGGGAAACCCCAACAATTGGGAGATATTGGAAGCACTAAACTGAAGGCATTTTTGGTCTCTATATTGACGAACTTTCAGTCATGAAATTGCTTTCCAAAATATAGTTGGTTGCTCAATGACTTCTAAGAAATTTTCACTAAAACAATTTTCCTTGGGTCATTAGCGGCTCGCTTATATATACTGTATTTGAGTGCACAGGACAAATGAATTGATGGAGAATTCTTGTGAAGCAGTTTTAACGGAGGGTATTTTGTTCAAAGAATAATTCACATTTGGCCTTTAAGTTTTAGGGCTATTAAAACGAAATCTTTGTTTGAATTGGTTAAGTGGAAATTTACACAACCACCTTTCACCATCTTGTGAAGCCATCTTGAATAACTAGGAAAAATTCGGGAATTGAATTTTTTTTATGAAAAAAATGAATTTTTTATGAACCTCCTTGGCTTCACTACACAAGGAGGACCTCCTTGTGTAGTTTTTGTCAGCAACAAGTATCGAATCTAAAAAAAGAAACATAAATCAGCCAAAAATAAGCTACAAACATATGGTACTAAATGGTTAAGGAGGTCTACCTTTCCTTATTGTTTGGGTTTTAGCAGAAAAAAAGTAGTGTCAAATCTAACTAGTTAGATTTGCTGATTTATTTTCACGGTTCAACGTGGCAACACTGACAAAAACGGGACGCATTCTCCTAAAAACTCTGTGATTTGAAACAACCGATTAATATTTGTTTTTCTTTTTTAAATAGAAAACCAATGCTTTCTGATATGAATTGACTTGAGATTTGTAAAGGGGGTGGTGGGTTTATATTCATATTTTGATGCCCTTTGCACTTTAAGATAAATTAGACACAATGTTGCTGAAAGAAGAATAAAATTATAACTATTTTGCGGTTAAAAAAAGAAATATAGAGAGTTTTAGAAAAAACTGTAACTTCTAATCATTTTAAGACCCAGGAGCACATCCATTTAGGGATGTCAATAACGAGCTTCTATTATTCTAGCCATCTATTAAGAAATCAGTTATGGCATTATAGATGGCGCAAAGTTGCTCGTGTCATGACTAATGTGTTAAGTGCGCGTAAATCCAAGACTAGAATAGATAAGACGTTTATTATTCTAACTTAGTGTTATTTTTTTGTGTAATTTAGCTGTTTGTTTTAATTCTCCTGTTTTTGTTGTTGATAAAGATTTCTGAACGTGAAGCCGAAATGTTCAGGCTTCTGTTAGCATATGTTTATTTTCACACTATACGTTTATGTTTATGTTTCTATGTATATGTTTTTGTATATTTTGTATATTATGTATATGTTTATGTTTATTTTCTATTCTAAATGGGCAGGTAGTGTCTCATATTGAAAAGAAATATTGATCATTTATATTCAACACACTATAAAATACAAAAGAAAAAGGAGTGATTCAATATTTTAGAATAAGAAAAAACCAATATCAATAACAAAACAATTAACTAAATGAACAACATGGGATAAGACCCGTGAAACTTCAAGTTTTGAAAATGCAGACCCTGGCAGCTTCCTATACAGCACCGTCTTTGCTCCTCACTTTGTATATATTTTTGTTTTTATTTTAATTAATATTGTTTAATTGTGTTGTATTGTTTGTATCGGATAAAGACGCTTCTTGACTACTAAGGTCCTTGCGTCAGAAATCAAATCTTGTTTCATTTTTTTTTTTTTTTTGCTTGTTCTTGAATTCAAAATGTTTGCAATAACAAACACCATTTATTTATTTCTCAGCTTGACAAATAATTTAACAGAAAATAGCCTTCTTAGAAAACAATCGTTGAACCCCTAATGCTATTCCATGTCCCTGTTAGCGAGGTACAGAATCAGGTGTCATATGAGGCGCTGCTGCAAATTAAAAGCGCAATATCACAAACGGGTTTGCCATAATTTTTGAGAATCGGCAAGAAAAAAGTTCTGTCTTCATGGGGTACTTTATACAGGGTATGGGGTACTATATTTTTGTAGGGTATGGGATACTTTATAGGGTATATTTGTATGGGGTACTTTATGTAGGTTAAATTAGTCGTGTTTATGTAGGCTTATATTGAGTGATACAATATAATTATTCTCTGCTTCTTATTATACAATAGTTTTTATAGGTTTTTATAAAAATTCTTTTTAAATAAATTTTGGCGACTCGTTGAAAGAATTTATGCACCCAGTCGATCTCTTGCTCCATGCAGGCAATACAGGGACCAAAAGTGGTAAGTTCAGTAGAACAGGTCTTCGTGATTAGATTGTTTTCTGAATTGACCAAGTTCAAAGAGTGCATAACAAAGTATCATGTAGTAGGCCTTTATTTGTGACACATCACCGTCTTTGCTCACTTCTTTTCCAGTTTTCGATCTCCCCCTTCCCTTTTCTGTGTTTATATACTCGTATATGTATTCCTGAGGAACATTGTCTTGAGCACACATAATTTAATCAGTCAAATGCTTTATTGCTAAAATTTTAAAAACCAGAAAGTTGAATTTGAGCAGGTCAATGTCGTTGGTTCTATAAAATCGGGCCCTGAGTTATTTTTTGAGTTATGTCATTTTCGAAACAGAATTACGATTTTCTGCCTTTTTTCAGTCCATAGAGGTCATCTCTAGGTAGTGGCAATGGATGTCACGTCAAAGCATAATTTAAGGTTTGCTTGATAAAAGACAAAGAGTGAATATCAACATAATGTGTTCAAAACAAAAGAAAAATGAAGACAAAAAAATAAAACTCTTAAATGAATTATAGAAAATGAACCAATAAATTTACAAATACTATCTTTCCATCATTTTCCATCAGTGGCTTGTTGCTGCCATGAATCATTGACTTAAGTAAGAACGACTCCGACAAATCCCTTTAACCTAAAAGTATGATATCAAAGAAACTTAAATCGAATTTACGTTGTCTCTGTGTCTAGTTGTCTATTTAATCTTCTTGTTTTGTTTTAAAAGGGGCTATAAATAAATTACTATTATTATTTCAGAGAAAATTAAGCTCATGGTTATTGTTTTACGTTACAGCATATCAATAGCTTACTTATCGCGTTAAGTCGAATTTACTGCGAGAGGGAAGTAATTTCTTACAATTGGCTTCATCCTAATTTCTTTACAGGCTGAAGAGCTGCTTGCTGCCGAGATGGAAATAGTCAAAAATGGCATGAGCCACGGAGATTTGTCGCAGGATGCTTATAACCAAGTGTGGGAGGAATGCCTAGCACAGGTGCTCTATCTACCCAGCCAGGGTAGGTATACTCGTGCATCGCTTGTCAGTCGTAAGGATAGGGTAGATGCTCTCGAGAAAAGATTAGAGAATAACAGAAATCATATGGCAAATGAAGCCAAACGTGCTGGAAAATTGGAGAAAAAGCTTCGAATTCTTACAGCAGGATATCAGGTGAATTTGCCAACAAATATTTTTTCCCCTTTCTAAGCTATCCTCTCAAGGCTAAAGTTTTTTATTTTAACCGAAAAAAATCTAATGTTACTGAAAGGATTAGCGGAAGTAGGGTGGGGGGGATTTGATATTTTTTTTTTCTGGGCATTTCTCTGCTATTAACCTATTGGGAGGAGACCTCCCACTTAGTAGAAGTATCCTCACTCAATGGAATTCGATGAAAAGTTTACATTGATTTTTTTTTTAACGGTGGGGTGGGGGCCTACTGAGAAAGTCTCACAAAACTATATAAAAGAGCTAATATAATGTATAAAAATAATAATAATAAAGCTAATAAAAATTATAGAAGAGCTAATATAAGGTTTACCGACTGTAGTGCTATAAAAAGAAAAATCGGAAAGAGGTAGTTTATTGTTTTGCGAGTAAGCACACACGGAGGGGGCAGGAATTTCGACGTTTTTATTTTATTTTTCGTAATTTTCTGTATTTTCCATATTTTTTATTTTTTTTATTCCTCTCTTCCAAATGAATTGGAAGAGAATATATTTTTTATTGAATTGGATTTTATTGGCTATTTATTGAATCGGATATTTATTTATTGGATTTTATTGAATTTTGGAGAATATTTTCCTTTGAATTATTATTGAAATTGAATTGAAGGAAATTTTTCCTTTTGTTTAATTTTTTAGATTTTTTCTCTTCCAATTAAATAAAGTTTCTAAAATAGACTATAACCTCTAATATTCATGATTCTGCTTACCCCTAAAACATAACTTGTACACATCAGCTAACAGAACCAAACACTGACCCTCAGAACTGATAAAGCTGAAGCATATAGATATAAAAGCCACTAGATGTAATGTAGATGGCAACTATTTCTATAACTTAAACGGCAAACTTGGAACAAAATCGTGCAAAGTAGACCTATATATCCTCAAAGTTGGAAAATCTATATCGATTCTTGCATGTTCCCTAGGTCCTACTTGATACCTACCTAAGTGAATACCTCATCATTTTTTTCTGGTGCACTTCTTTGGTGAAGACGTAACGCAGAGGTTCTTCCTGGGAAATGTATTCGATTTTGTCTTGACATATTAATGTTAGATGTCATTGTTTTTTTTTCAGGGTCGAGTCACTACGCTGGCAAAGCAGTTTGAAGAGCTCGTGCAGCAGTACGATAGTGCAACCTTAGAAGTTGATGCATTCTCTCGGTTGAGGGTAAACGAAAGTGAAGCCATTCCCAGACGTTTAAAAGTAAGGCAATTTCTTTATCTTATACATACCTGCAGGCTGTGTTACATGAGGGTGATGAGCGCCTCCTCAAATCGGTCCGAAAAATCCCATCCTCCTTCATGTTTGGAACTGATTGCAACTGAATTCGGTTTTGGTATTACATCGGATTCCAGGGCTTCATCAAGAATCTATCAGGACTGGATCGGTTTGGTAAAAATTGATACTAGAAACTTCATTGTAGGATTGAATACAACTTCTCCCCTTGGATTGGGTTGATGAGATTGTCTGTAAAACTATTTGTACAATTTAAGTGGTACTTGTTGGTTGCATCTAATAATCAAAATAAAGGTAAAGAGGCGAGAAATACAGTTTTTAAGCTTAATATCAAAGTCCATTCTTGTGACTTTTGTTGGTTGAGGGTTCAGTACTAAAAGTCGATCAAGTCCAGTAAAAAGTAAAACTCCTTGGTATATTCCTAGACATTTAGACTCCCTCAGCTAAGGAAATCTCTATTTTCTGTCTTGCTGTGAATGAACTGTAAACAATTGTTTGGCCATTTTATATGCTAAATAGGCTAATTTTCCAATTTGGGACTCGCACTTGCTACCAAAACAAAGAATAAAGATCATTTACGGTAAAGCAAAAATCCATTCCAGCTTGTTCCCTATTACCAAATACTTCCCCTACGTATTACTATGGCCACGCATTTCAAATTTGAATAATAAATATAGCATATCACTTTCCAAACTGTTTGAAAAATATAAAATTAAAATTGCAGGCCGCCTTTGGTTTAGTATTCTCGTTCAAATATAATTGTGTTGTGTTTCCTTTTTGTAAAATTTTGGTTTTTGTCTTTTATTTCTTGCTTCCTTTTTTTTACATTACTGTAAACGGATTTTTCAATAAACAAATAATGCTTTCTAATGCATAGCTCCTATCGTCGAGTGTTGCTTTAGGTTCAATTCTATTTAAAATCTTTTTTTTCTAAATTAAAAATCAGGAAGGCTGAGGAAAGCATACATACAAACAGTCAGGTATTTAAATTCCTGCAGTAAGACTCTGCCAACATGTGAATTAGGTCTTTGTTCGCGCAGGTTTTGATTTATTTTGATTTATTGATTTTTATTTATTTGATTTTTGTCCTTGTTAGGAAATTGACATGTTCAAAATATTAGACGATGTGATGGTATTCTGTTATGGGCCCGTAACTAGCTAAGAAGTACTCCCTTGTATTATAACTAAATTTTTTCAAGAAAAATCTGGTAATTTTTTCCAAGGGTTTGGCAAATACAAACAGATAAATACTGTCGTATATTTCCGTGGTAAAAGTTGTGCTTCAATTCTATTTGTTTTTTTTTTTTTTTTGTTCGATTTTTTGTATTAGCCCTCATTTAATTTTAATATACATTATATTCACATTGATTTGAAGGTAAATATTTAGTGAAGGCCTTTTCTGAAGGAAAATTACTAATAAAATAAAAGCAGTACCATTAGATTCCTTATCTTGTCTCCTTTTCAAATATCATATCGCTTTCCTAACAATGGCCTCTCCCCTGATGGTCCTAGGTGTAGTCCTAGGAATATGTATAAAAAAAACTAACAAATAATGAAATTCTTATTTTATAATATGCAGCATGTTTCTATTAATCAGACTATTATGTTTCCATCCATTATTATCCAATTTTTAAAATCCTTTCCAAAAATATTTATAATCACAGTTATGTTGTTTTTACTAGGACAAAACTAAATTTTATCAATTCGAAATTGGGAAATCCCGTTTTAACAAGGAATAATGGCGTCATTTATGAGGCTCAACACAGCGGAAACATATATTATTTGGGCTATAAATAGTTGCTCTCTTTAAGCAAGTAACAATGTCTTTTTTTTTATACCTTCGGGTTTCCTGGCCTGAAAAACGATTTAGATAGGTCAGGAGTTTGGGCAAATTTGTTTAGAGCCTTAGTTTTGGCTAAAGAAAAAAAAACGAGATTGACGTCACATTTATATACATTTCAAGAGCAAAAATTACATTATCTTTCCCCCAGGCCGCATCGTTTTAGTATCTATGACGCGTCCAAAATTGCTCAAGGTGCCAAAATAGTCTAAACAGCTAAACGAAAGAGCATGGAATAAGGAACAGAAAAATTAAATTGAATTACAAACGAAAATGTTGCACGACGAAATCTGCAGTTGGAAGAAAAAGTAAAATTAAAATGGAATGAAGGAACATGTTAGTTTATCTTGTGTGAGTCTGTGAAAGAAAAATAGGATAGTGAAATGGAATTCAAGCCAAAATTTCTTAATTCAGTTGAAATTACTCCTTTGGCGAAATCCCTCTCCCGAAAGGAGAAAGAAGTGCATGCTTGAGTGAAACGAAATGTACCTGCAAGTCAAAAATGCACACACAAATTGGCTCTGAGCCCATTTCCCTTTAAATAACACTCAGCTTTAGATTTTGGCGCAATTTCGGATTCCATGGTGTTTTAGGAAAAATAATTTTTTTTTTTTTTTTTTTTTTTTTTTTCTTAGAACTCTTCTGTTTTGTGTAGAAGTAATCATTACATAAAAGAGAAGAAGAAGATTCATTCATTAGGTATAACATAATTTCTTGGGTCCCTCTGACCTACCTTCTATCTCTTTTGGATCTCCATTAGAATTTTCATCTAATTTTGGATCTCCATAAGAATTTTAATCTAATGATGCCACAGTATCCTCTGTGACTCAATATTAACGTTTTGTTTATTAAAGCAACTCTAAATTTTGAAACTTTTGCTTTCAGATGCTGGAGGACGATGTTGAAAAGCAGAAACAGCGTGAAAAAGATCTTCAATCTGAATATGATAGCCTCGTACGTGAGCTAGAAGAGCTTAAAGGACCGGAATTGCCAGTGTAACGTTAAAGGACCGGAATTGTAAATATTCGTAATGTGTAGTGTTAAGAAAAAATAAAGTTTTTTGGCTGTACTTATTTTTTTAATCTACCATCAGATAATATATTTCTTTCTCTCTCCTCTCTTAAATACTAAAATACGTATTTTAGATGTTGCAATTTCTTTACTTGCTTCACAAGTACAATAATATGAAAATTATGCAGGAAGAAATTGCCGGTTGTGTAGA
This sequence comes from Artemia sp. Kazakhstan ARC1039, assembly GCA_029168905.1. NCBI lineage: Eukaryota > Metazoa > Arthropoda > Branchiopoda > Anostraca > Artemiidae > Artemia > Artemia sp. Kazakhstan ARC1039. Next base: position 9,589 of record JAQQPU010029541.1, read on the forward strand.
AAAATTTGCCTAATTGTCCGATAGAAGTTTAATTTTTTTAACTCATCCAAATCCTTGACAATGAAATTAAAACTGCTTAAGCTGACAACTATGTTGTCACAACAAGGGAAAATTGTTCATGTTTGAGCATCTGTGTAAACTCAGATAAGCGGTTAAAAGGAGTTTGAAAAACAAAATTCGCTGTTGTTGGATGATCCAGCCAAGCTGAAACGATTAGGACAATACTCCACAGAAGGATGTATCATCAAAATTTCTGGAATCTGATGACTCTTCAATTGATCGAGAGGTTGAATAAAGGCATAAGTTTTTCAGACTGTCCTTACTATGTGTTTGGCTTGCTATGGTATATTACTATTGGTGGAATCAAAGACATCTACTTTTTTGTCTGACTAGATGTTCATGACATTTCATCTTGAGGACTTGCTCTGTTTTTTTTATGAAAGGGTGGGGACGTGTGTTTAACTAAAAAAGGGTG
>JAQQPU010029542.1:0-10063 GCA_029168905.1 Artemia sp. Kazakhstan ARC1039
CATTTGACAATTTATTGCTGGTTTAAAGGTCTCTTTATGAAGTTCGATACGTTAATGTACACTCTTGATCTTGCAGTAGAACCTGACGTCTTCCAACTCACTTGGCATGTGAAATTCAGACGTTACTTGGGAATTTATTTAGCCGTTAGCTCTCTGGACTTACGGTGGATGAGCTTGTATCATACCCCCGAGTGAGTGTAAGTCTAAATACTTACCGTGCTGTAATTTGCTGCAAATCCCTTGGAAGTAAAGCTATTATCCGTTACTAGTTTGATAAACATTTCATTTGAAGTTGATCGGATTGTAGTAATGTTTGGAACGGAATGTCCACAGTGCTTCAAAATGATCGCATAATCTTCTGAAGGACCATCATGTACCTAAAAATTTCAAGGTTGAGTAAAATTTCTTAGGTTGAGAATGGATAAATTGAGTATAGTAGGTTGAGTATAGATAGGTATTGTGTAGATAGGTTGAGTATAGAGAAGTTGATTATAGATAGGTTGAGTATAAATAGGTTGAGCATAGATACGTTAAGTATAGATAGGTTGAATATAGGCAGGTTGGACATAGATAGGTTGAGTATAGATAAATTGAATATATATGTTGAGTATAGGGAGGATGAGTATAAATAGTTTGAGTATAGACAGGTTGAGCATAGGTAGGCTGAGTATAGATAGGTTCAATATATAGGTTTGGTATAGATAGGGATAGGTTGAGTATAAATATGTTGAATATATATGTTGAGCATAGGCGGGATGATTATAGATAGGTTGAGTACAGGTAGGTTAAGTATAGATAAGATGAGTACACATAGGTTGAGTGTAAGTAGTTTGAGTATAGACAGGTTGAGTACACATAGGTTGAGTATAGATAGGTTGATTATATAGATAGGTTGTGTATAGATATAGATAGGTTGTGTATAGATAGGTAGAGTATTGCTAGGTTGAGTATAAATAGGTTGAGTATAGATAGGTTGAGTATAGGTAGGTTGAGTATAGATAGGTTGAGTATAGATAGGTTGAATACAGATAGGTTTGAGCATAGATGGGCTGAGTATAGATAGGCTGAGTATAGATAGGTTGAGTATAAATAGTTTGAGATTGAAAATTTCGAGGTTGAGTATGGAATGATGATCGATTTATTTCACCATCAGTACTTACATAAACTTATCTAAGGCAATGTCTTTTAGTACATTTGATAATTGGTATTTCATTTCAATACTAATTGGAGATTTATGGACACTACAATTGGTGAGTTATGCACCACAATTGGTGATCTATACACACAAACTAAGAAGCACACTTAAAGACACGCCAAATTCCAGTTTATTTTGATTTTCTTTCACGAATATTTCCATTGCAAATTTTAATGTTTTTTTACAATTCTAATTACCGTTATTTGAAATAATTATGTTATTGTGTAATGCTTAATTATTTTCAACAAAAACCTTGTCAGATTTCTTATACTTGCCTCATTTTTGGCAAATTCAAGTGTACTCTAGATAATTTATTGCGTAAAAATGTTTAAGATACTCTGATATTGTCTACAAAGTAAGTACAAAGAACTTGTGTTTCAAAGAGAGGGGGGGGGGCAAAACTAACAGAAAAAGCAAATTAAACGACAAATACAGAAAATGTGGGAAAATCTGAAAAATTTGAGCATCAGAAATTAGGCAGGAATAGAGAACACCCCCCCCCCCCACACACAAACGTAGCAATAGATGCCTAAATCAAATTAGAAAAAGAGGTTTTATTAGAATACGCAAAACTAAAAAACTGTAGATACAAAAGAAGAAAAATTTGAACACCCCAGAGTAAAAAAAAGGAAGTGAACTTTAAAATAGATTTTATTTTGATTTCATGTGCATTCTTTCTGCTTTCCTTTTTAATTCAACAGTTCTGTCCAGTTGTGCCGTTCAAAGTGTAAATTCGTATTATTGCAGGTAACATGAGCATATCCAGGATCTATGCTGGGGGGGGGAGATTTACAGAAAACTTTTAAAACCGTATCAAAAATTCGTTTATATGTATTTTGTTATATTTTTACGAATTGGAAACAAATTTAGGGAATTGGGGGGGGGGGGGGTCGAGGATTTCAACATTGAACCCCACCCCTGGATACGGCCTTGGCAGATAACACAAAACTATTTTCGATTATTAGTTTTTCTTGTAGGCCTCATTAATAAAATAAATCATTTTCCAAAAAAGCATTTGAAGAAAACTAGCAAAAACGAGCAGAAATAAAGGCATCTAACAAATCAATCAAGAATATACTTAAAAAACAAAAATTACGTCAAAAGTAATTAAATTTAGAAATATAAAGTATAAAAATATAAATATAGAAAACATGTATGTAAATAGAGAAGCATAAAAAAAGGTAAGTTGAGTTCCAAATTTACAAAGTAAAATCTTTTGTATAAAGCAATGTGGAGTAAATATAAAAATACTTACTACAATTTTGCTATTCCTAGTTTTACTGTTTCACCATTCAACAGCTTATAGCATCATCATCAATAAATCGGTTCAAAACTTAGATTTTCAAATTATCATTAAGTATTAATTTATGAAATTTGTCAATTCTAGCATAGCAGCAAAAGAAAAAAAAAGTAAAATAAAAACTCTCATTTAGCAGAAATACCAATAAGCGCAAGCACGCCTTCTAGCACCTCCATCCAAAAACAATATAAGATACCCACTTACAGAAACATAGTCATAGCTACAATTGGTTCCATGTTCAATGTCAAAGTCCGTGAATTTAAGTTCAACAACATGGTTAGGTGCCACTGTAATCTTCCAGCCACAATCTGAGCCATGGTCATAATTGTTCGGGTAGTTTGGTGAATGAAGGGACCCAGAAGGTGATGTAAATACACCTCCACATCCTAAACATAGAAACCGGTTTTTAAATTGATAAGAATGCTAAAGGAAACAACCTTGAAATCCATCCATACATTAAGGGCGTATATGACAAAAATTCGTTTTGCAATTTTTTTGGTTACATGATTATTCTGTATTGAATGATAAAGTATGTTTACATGTGAAAAAATGGAAGTATTTGGCATATAAGCAATCTAGGTCACATTGTCATGCTATATTTACATGCCCTTATTTACTTTAATGGACATAATTTGAGAGAGTTTAGCAATTTTCCATGGGGAAAATCAAATGTAAATATAGTTTGTGTCTTAATCATAGCATTTTTTGGTATTTCTTTTCCAATACTTTTGCATTAGTTTCACATTTATCGGCACGATTTCAATGAAAATAAAAGTTTTATTTCGACTTTACTGCGAGGTACACTATAAATATAAGATAAAAAGTGTCTGAAGACTTATCTGCTCTAGTGAAATTCTTTTAATGTACGCGTCCCTTTGCCGAACTAATGGAAGGACTAATTCCAACTAAAGATGCACAGTTTGTTCAAAAAGTAACTGAATCTTGCTCATAAGAAAAACCTGCGATGAGAAAAAAATGTGTCAAGAAACTCAAGTCTAGAAAAAGGTAAATAGTACGGCATTGGACTTTACAGTCCCTACCGGCGGTACTGATCTCTGTTTCTTGACCCTTAAGCCAGGAAGTGCAATGGGGGACTGGGGGCCAACCATCCTATGTTTTCGCACACCCTTCCTGTTTACCTTCCCCAGATTTCTCCAGGTACCCATTTAAAGCTGGGTCGACTCTGGCTGAGCTTACGGAGTCACGCCACTGACCCTCGTTCAAACCAACTAAATGGGTACACTAGGATTCGAACTCACGCCCTTTCGGACAAAGAATCCTAAATCCAGTGCACCAATGCACTCAGCTAGGACGGCAAGTCTAGGACTCGCCAAGTCTAGAAACTGTTTCAAATTTGAAGTGCATATATTGTTGGGGTTAAGCGTCCGATTTTCGACTGCCTGAAAGGGGCTATATACATTTCACAGCTTCTTTGGTATTGGTTACACCATATGGAGGTTTGGAAAATGATGAACCACCAATGAAGCAAAGGAAGATGGCAAGTTCTGGTTTGGAATTGTTCTGAAACTGTCTTGTTTCTTTGTATCTTTTCCCCACGAGGCGGCCCTTCATTGTGATGACTAAAGCTTGTCAGAGACGACCTAGGCAACCTAGATTTCATTACAAATGATCACTATGATGTAGAAATGAGACTTAGTGGTTGCAAAGTCGAGTATTTACGGTAAGAGATGGTTCCTCTCAATCAAAAATAGCTTTGTTACTAAACACCCTGAGATTCCCTGTAGGCTAAACCCTTAGTCAGGATGGGATGAATGAGTGTATTGAGATGCTCACCACTCTTGTATTTTTGTATTGTTGTAACTGGTCAATGCCATTATTGTATTGACATTGTACGTATAGACATTATTGTAACGTCCTTACTTGATCAATGACAGTCTAATTCCTGGATGCTGAGGGCTAGCTGTGAGCTTCACTCTCAGTTGATGTAGGGCCATCTTTAAAAGGGGTGTACCATTTCTAAGGTGCTTGATATCCCTTGTATTGTCAAAGAGTATTGGTGGTCCATTTGCGAATGAAATTCACCTGTATACATAGCTCTCTCAAATTTTTAATTTAATTTATTCTTTAAATGAACATTTCGTGGATGTTTTTCAAAACATACACAGCTAAGAAATTAAAATTTTGGGGAGAATGAAATTATTTTTGGAAAATTCAATAATTTTTTATCCCTATTGAAGATATTTGGACCATCAAAATTTTTAGGGCACTATTTTAAACATCTGAGCAAAAGATAAAAATTGATAAGGTGGTGAGAAGCATCAAAATTAAAAAAGAATATTACCTGCCATCTATTATCAATCTTCAATAGAAAATGCAAAGTTGAATGAAAGAACTAAAGTGAAAACACAGGCAAGGAGTAGTTTTTAAACAAACTATTGTTTCGTTTTTGTCAATAATTAAGACTGTTTGTCAAATTTTCAATCAATTTGTCAGTCAAATTTGTCAAGAAAATTTGACAATCAAATTTCCTAATTCAGGCACATGTCTTTCTTGCCAGATGCCAGCCCATAAATAGAGTATCCAGTTTGGAAACTCAAAGATAAAGTAATAACACATTTTTAGGGACACAAAAATACAATTTTTAGATTAAAAAATTTTTCGTTTAATAAATCATATTATATAATTCTTAAAATTCCTACTTACACATATCTTATGGGAAATTTGTTGTAATTAGAAAAATATCTTCACACGGCAAGCTCGGCAAAATACCTCTGAAAATAATGGCTATATTGTTTGTATTTTTTCGCATTAGGACGCCTCCACACATGGGCACCCATATGGGTGGGGGGGGGTAGAGGGGGGCTTCAGTCCCCCCTCTGGATGAATGATGCTCCCTTCTATTTTATGTTTTTGTTTTTAGATTTCCATTATACAGCATTGGAAGTGCCGATTAGACCAGGTGAGCCCCCCCCCTAAAATTCAGCTTATGGGCGCCCATGTCTCCACATGCGTATATTATTACGTACAACCGTTGACCTGAACCTTTTTGACTAAGAATGGTGATTATTTTCATCATAAAAACTTTAATTTATCATTTATTACTAGCCTAAAAAGTTGCATAGCCACCCAATCCCAAGGAAAAAGGAAATATGATAGTAGCCTATAAGTGCCCTCTTTTTGTGATAAATCCACTAGCATAGTTAATAAAGTTATACCCACACGCTATGCTTTGTTTATAACAAAGTAAGTTTTGTTTTGGTTGCAGAGTCTGCTTGTCGTTTCTACTAAGCACGATGAAACTGCTTATCTTAAAATGTATAAAAAAAATTAATTCAGTACGGCTAAAACAGGGCAAAAGAAGCAAAAGAACAGAACAAATATAGAAACACAAAAAAAGTTATAATATATAATACAAACAGAGCAAAAGAAGTTAAAATGTTAAAAATAAAAAATAAAATACAATTATTATCTGAATTTATTTGATTTAGGATAGTGACTATTTTTATTATTAAAACCAAACATTAATTATTTATAAAAAAAAACTTATGAAATTATTGCAGCAGAAAGGGTAAGAATAAAGTGATCTTCTAATGCAATTCAATGTAAGCAGATTTAATGATGTATAGAAATAAATATAACTCGTTATTTATTTTTTGAATTAATTATTGTTATTAATTGCAATTATTACTATTAATTGACTGTATATTGTTATAATCCTTAAATATAACATCTGACTGTTTCGACTGCGGAACATTAATTCTGCCACGCTTAGGGCCTTTTATTTTTTTTTTTTTTGTACTTAAATTACATTTACTTGGTTATCTTGTCTATTGTAAAAATTAACTTAAGACTCGGTTTTGAGGTCTTTTCTAAGAGAATAAATGAATTATTTATGGGAGGGGCAAATACAAGCATCGTACCCCCAAAAGTACTTACAATATTGAAATTTGAAGATTTCATTTTATCTTTGTTGAAAAGATGCTAAATTTTTCTTCCAGTACATATAACGTTGCCTATAAATCCCTTAAAAGAGAAAAATATCGTATGAATATGTCATAATTGAATTTTTATTCACGGTTGTCTGAATTAAGTCAATCTGAAAGCTAAAATATTGTTTCGGCGCTAAATACGTTAAGATAACCAGTATGATTAATCTAAATGCTTCAGCTAGAAATGGCTTGAGCCGTCCGCTAGAAACGGCTAGGACGGCTCGAGCGTCCTAGCCGAGTGGATTGATGCCCTGGATTTAGTTTCCTTTGCCCTAGAGGGTGAGGGTTCGAATCCTAGTGTACCGAATTATTTGGTTTGGAATGGGGGTCAGTGGCGTAACTCTGTAGGTAAACAAAAAAGGTGTGCGAAAGCACAGGATGGTTGGCCCCCAGCCCCCCATTGCACTTCCTGACAGAGGGGCCAAGAAACGGAGATCAGCACTGCCGGTAGGGACTGTAAAGTCCAATGCCGTATTCTTTACTTCTTTTTTTTTACCTACAGCTAGAAAGACTTTTAAAAGATGTAAATGTTTGCAAAATTTATCGTTTTTGTGTATTTAAAATATATCTTCATTTATAATGTGTATCCGATGCTTTAAAGAGCCTTACGAGACAAAACTTAAGCAAAGACAAATATCATTAGCAAATTACCTCCAGTTAGTGATTTGTACGAGGCCCTGAATCCTCGTCCTCGAACACTTCCATCACTATGGAAGTGGATAGTCATTTCATTATCACTGCTAGTTACTATAATTGGAGTTGCCATATGCTGGTTACAAAGATTTGCTAGCTCCATTCCCCCGTCCATTTTACCATTTATGACCTATGGTGAAAAATGAAAAGTTAAGACAATAAGGATAATATATATATATATATAAATTAGTTTCAAGCTACACTGGTTATAATGCATTAGTTACTTGGCAAGGGCAGCAGATAAAAAGTGGAAAGTTATTTGAAACCTATTGAATTTACCGGACTGATTTTAAAGTCGCAAGATCTCTGTGAAGGGACAAAATTGCATGCATCTATAAAAAATCATTGGCGCAAATCACCAGCAATCCATAGGGGTCAACGAGGACTTAAATTGTTGGACGTTGATGGGGTCAGGTTCTTAACAGGGGACGTCAGTTATAGCCCAACCATAAAGATCATTTTAATGCTCTACAATTTTTGGGAGGAAATTTTCGCAAGGGGAGGTGAGGGAATCTTAAACAATCACAGATCTAGTTTTCATGATACTTCTTTTCCTTCTCTTACCTTTCTTTCTGTCTTTTTTTCTTTCTATCTATCCCCATTCTCCAACACTCCTCTGCCTCTCTGTATGTATTTTTCTCTTCCCCTTTCTTGCCCAATCTTTCTTCCCTTTTTCTTCTTCCTATTTTTTATTTTTCCGTTCTTTAACTTCTTCTCACTTTTTTCTCCCCTTTTTTCGTTTATTTGTGAATTAATTTCTGTTTTAGTCTAAATGAAAGCCATTTTCTATCTCTTCTTTTCTATATATGAAAAAAGAACGCATTTCAAAGTTCATTTCAAATGAATACAGATCTCATATAAGGGTTCAACAGCAATGGGTAAATCGAAACAAAGTGATATTTTTTTTCATTTATGATCCTTTTAATATTTACCAATGAATTGATAACTGAAATTCTCATTATGACCTCTTTGGGGTCTTTAAAGTATTAAATGAAAGAAAAAGTTTTTTCAACTGAAAGTAAGGAGCAACATTAAAACTTAAAACGAACAGAAATTATTACGTATATGAGGGAGGTTACTCCTCCACAACGTCTTGCTCTTTACGCTAAATTTTTTTTTAGAACTTTAAAGAAACCTTGTTATTGTTCTGATTAAACGAACATAGTGTTTCAGGAGTCGTTTTTAAAGAATTGGGACAGAATTCAAATAGAATTCAAGACAGGTGCGCTGCCTATAACATGAAACAAGAACGAGGAAATTGTGCCAATTAGTGACATCACTTGAGCGTTTCAAATTTCAAAAAGCAAACTTATTATGTAAATATTACCTTTAAGAAATCAAACTGACAATTTATTGATCCTTCAATGTCAAAGTCTTGGATTGTAAGTTCAATTCGAGACCCATGGTCAATTCTTATTTGCCATATGCACGCCATGGCAGCAGGATACATATCAGGATAGTTGGGTGATCTTAGGTATCCATAGCCTTTTGTTAAGAACCCACCACAACCTGCAAATAATTACCAATTTTACCAATAATTTACCAATTATTTTACCAAAATTTACCAATAATTTACCATTACCAATAATTACCAATTTGTAAAACACAAAATAAAGACCTTAAATCTCAATGGGCAAATAAAACAGGATTCGAGAGGAGTGAATGCTTAAAAAAACATTAATATAAAAAAACACTCTAGAGGACAGGAAGAATGAACTTTAAAACAAATCGGATTTACCTTGAAAGAGGATATGAAAAATTATACTAAAAATAAAGTCAATATACACAGTTCTTGTTTCTAGGTAATGATACCCTAAATTATGCAAACCTTGATTAAATAGCTATTTTTCTGAATTAAGTGAAATCAGAAATTTGAACTACAGCGTAAAAAATCTGTAAAAAAAATAACTAAGGAGGTATGAAGTGGAGGCCATGGATAAAATTTCCAACTTTCTGGAAGAGGCTGCTAGACGACATAATAGTAAAATACTGTAGCCTACTAGCATGTTAGTAGATAGAGAGGGAGTAGTAAAACTGGACCTCTACCAGTTAAAGATAGGAACGGGGACACAAATGCCACAATGAAAGAGTTTGTGACACATCGGATGTGAAGGAAGATTTATTTTGTTAGGAAGAATTAGTGACACTACTAAAAGGATTAAAAATTTTTAGGGCCAGGTTACTGATAGTATCTTAAATGAGTTTCGTAAATATGATAGCTGGGAGATTAAAAATAAATTACTGTAGGAATAAGAGAAAAAGATAAGGTGTCAAAACAAAAAATCACAAAGAAAAGAGATACGAGGACAATAACAGCCACTGAAAATGCTACATTGAGTAAGTAAGATGTTGATCAAGTGGATAGCTTCACTTTCCTTGGCAGTAATATTAGTAAAGATTGTGGGTGCCTTGAAGGTGTTTAAAGTAGAATAGCCAAGGGTTAAGGTGTTTTTTCGCAGCTGAACAAAGTTTGAAAGAATACAAAGATAAGTCGCAAACCAAGATTAGAATATTGGAAGCTACAGTGATGACAGTGGTCAAATATGCTTCTGACGCATGGGCGCTCCGAAAAACGGAGGAAGATTTGCTAGATATTTTTCAGAGAACTTTCCTAAGGATTGTTTTGGGTACCCGACTGACTGACCATATTTCAAACAGTAGACTGTACGAATAGTGTTGGTCAATCCCAGTTTTTATGGGTGTAATGATAGAAAGGTTGAGATGGCTTGGGCAAGTTCTGCAGATGAAGGATGACAGATTGCCAAAGATCGTCCTTTACACCCAACCATCTAGGGCTAAGCGGAAGACAGGTCGTGTGTGGTTGTAGTTGGAGGATGTCGTAAAGAGAGATTTATGGGAAATGGGAACTTTCTGGGAGGGTATAAAGAGGGAGGGTTTGAACAGATTTGAATCGAGGAGGAGTGT
>JAQQPU010029543.1:0-10063 GCA_029168905.1 Artemia sp. Kazakhstan ARC1039
CCCTTTCGTGAATCAATTCTCTTTAGAACAACAAATTAATTCCCCTTTCGTGTCAATCAATCAATCATGACATCATCTGTCAGGTGTGATCTAAACTTTGTCCCGGAGACAATTCTCTTTGGAAATGCATCAAAGACATTAATTAACTTGACGTCATCTGTCAGACATTCCCTGGAAACAATTTGATTAATGACTGACAGCACAGGTGTTCCCCGGAAACTCATAACATTTGGCTCGAGCCTGCCCAAAACAACAACAACAACAACATTGACCTTGGCATTCGCTGAGAGCGTGCCCAAAACAACAACAATAACATTGACCCCATTAACCACGTGTTCCCCCTTATGACTCTATCGCGTGCCCAAAACAACAACAACAACATTGACCCCATTAACCACGTGTTCTCCCTAATGACTCTATCGTGTGCCCAAAACAACAACAATAACATTGACCCCATTAACCACGTGTTCTCCCTAATGACTCTATAGTCCATGAAAGTGACAAAGTTCCTGTTTTTCCATTCTCACTGACAAAATCCATAAAACCATCAAATAAATTGACCAACACACGTAACCATCCATGAAAAACATCAAATAAATCGATCAACACACATAACCATCCATGAAAACAGACATAAATGTGACAAAGTTCCTGTTTTTCCATTCTCACTGACAAAGACCATAAAAACATCAAATAAATTGACCAACACACATAACCATCCATAAAAACAGACATAAATGTGACAAACTTCCTGTTTTTTCATTCTCACTGACAAAATCCATAAAACCATCCATAAATGTGACAAAATTCCTGTTTTTCAAATTCTCACTGACAAAAACCATAAACCACGTGGTTCGTACGGGACCTCCTGAGGCCTCTCTACTAACGTAGTTGAAAGTTCTGGAAATTAGGTCTTAGAGGATGAAAATCACCCTCACAGCTTTTAGGGTCAGAGTTGTAATGTATGCCCTCGGGGCATATAAGGTGTTTATTGAAAGTGTTGTCGTAGAAACTCAACAAGGGCTCATTCAATTGGAAATTGAAAGGCCTAGTCCCCTTTTTAATAGTCGAAAGTGATTGGAAGGCCTGACAATTTTATAGTAAAGATCGATGTGGGTATAATGTATTATTTTTTTGTTGTTGTTGTTGTTTAGACCAGGGCACTTTGTATCGAAGGAGTAGTCGTAGGACCTTCAAAAAGGGCTCATTCGATTGAAAATGGAAAGGGCTGATGCCCTTTTTAATAGTCGAAAGTGATTGGAGGGAAACTAATCCTCCTCCCATGCCCACCCTCCCATTTGACTTTATGTTTAAAAACTAAATGTTGCCATAGGATTAAATCAAACTACACTGTTTTAATGCTAATTCCCAATAAGGCACCTCAGTAGTATCCCAAGAACGACTGAGGGTATTATGTTCAAACTTTCGGGGCTGCTTCTGCTCTTAAAATTTAACCAAATCAAAATAGCGTAAGTGTATCCAAACTATCAAAGAAAGTAAACAGATTTTTTTGTGAATTGTATCAAGTTTTCCATTTCAGGTCTACTAGAGGAGGTATGAAATCAAATCAAATCAAATAATCTACCAAGCGAGAAACTACCACAGATCAGCATCAATATATAAATGAAACCCAAAACGAACAGAAATTACAAAAACCTAACCGAGTTAAACTCAAAACGAGCAGAAATTAATATAATTTGCACTTTACTGAAAAAATTACAAATGAATGTGCATTATCAGTTTAATATACATATACTGATATTTAGTAATCAAAATTGAGCCCTACTCATGTTAATTTCTGCTCATTTAGAGTTTGACTCGGCTATTTATTATAATTTCTGTTCGTTTTGGGTTCCATTTACTTATCGATGCTGATTTGTGGTAGTTTCACGCTTGGTAGATTATTTGATTTTAGTTTTGATCATTTTTGTTTAATGGAGTTCTTTACTTTTCTTTGATTAAGTTATTTTGTGGAAAAAGTTTTTTTAATTAATCAATAGAAATGATGGAGGTGAGACATGTGCTGGGGTGAGTGTACAGGTGCCACTGACCTACTTTGTTCTTTGAGCTTGTTTTTTAGGCCTTAAGGAGGCCCTAGACGGTCAATCATTTTGATCGAAAGTTTCTGTCAATCGATTGACGCGTTCTTTAGTCAACCTTCAATCGACCCTTCAATCAACCCTTCAATCTTGACCAAAACAATCTAACACACTGCTTTTGATCAAAATGATCGACTCATTCAAACTTTTTATCAATCACTGTCAATGCTTGACTCAAGCGTCAAACAGGTTCCTAGACGGTCAATCATGCTTGAACAATCGATTGACGGAAGCTTTTGATCAAAATTATTGACTGTCTAGAGCTTCCTTTAGGTCCTTTTTGCACCCTATGTTTTTCAAATCTTGTTCAGTTTAATGCAGAGTCATCGCTGGGTTTTTTGTTTGGGTGCATGCCATAACAATTATGTTGTCAATCTCTTGACAACATAACTATTACATTATAATTATATCATAATGCAATTATAAAATTATACACAAATGTTTTTTGAATCAATTCTTATGTTTTTTTTTTCTTGTTTTTAACTTTTGTCAGCTCATCAAGGATTATTGGTCGGTGTTAAACTGAAATTGTTCCTTTCTTGGCTCAGAAGTTGATTCTCTTGGCGCGGGCAGATTTTTTAATGTCACTACTAAAAAAGGGGCAAAAATTAAGTTTTGACTGTTTAATGTTTTCAGTATTTAGTCTCTAGTCTAGCGATTGTGAACGATTTTACAAGTGATAGGTGTTTTCCAAGGCTTATTAGTTGTGTTCTTAAAGCAAGAGATGGTAAGCTATCATCAGGTAGCTTACCTCAAAAAGGGAGCTTACCTCAAATACAGAGAATGAGACAAATCATTCATCATCATTTCTTTGTGTTCTGTTTCCATTCCTCTTTCAGGTGATTTAATTTGAAAGTTTTTGTTGCAGATGTGATGAGTGAAGTTAAAATTTAAAACAAACAGAAATTATTGCTTCGCAGATGGCTTCGCAAGATGTATCTTATTTTAAAAACTAGCTCAAACTTACTGACTTGTGATATCCTCCACTATCTGTAAAATTCTAAAAACTAGCACTTGGCTAAAAACACAAAACCGCCCACCTAAAGAGAAAAGGATGTTATCGTGGGAGCAGAAAATTTGATGAATGTCAGAATATCCTGCTATTGGATATTGGAACATGTTACATGTCACCTCATTTGAGCTGGTGTTTTTTAGAAATCCTATCTTGCGTAGGCTAATCTGTGAAGCAATAATGTTTGTTCGTTTTAAGTTTCGACTTCGCTCTTTACTTGTATAAGAAAAATATGATAAATTTTTCCTCGTTTTTTTCAATATACAATAAACCTCACAAAAAACCTTTGTTTGATTTAGGCGATGAGTCTAAAGAAGTAATCATGATTTTTTTTTTTTAAATAGTTTTACATCCAAACTCCCTTAAACCACCCACAAAGATACGAGTAGTCTATATGCAACGTTGTCACATAGTTAAACAGTTCGATGAATATCCTGTCCCCGGTGTCTTTGAGAATTTGTGCATAAAAATTCAATTATTTTCGGGGAAACAATTAATTTTTTTATCAGGCATTTTTTTCAAAACACGTTTTTAAGTTTTCATATATTAAGAGGGCAGTGAGGCATATGCAATATGGGAATTGTAAACTTTTGTCTTATGCTTTTGCCAGTTCAGATTACAAAGGTGCCCTTGCTATGCTTCCTAGCAGGTACTATTTAGTTCTTTGCAATGAAGTTATTAAGAAGGCAGTAGCTTTTAAATGAGCCATTCAACTTCTCTCTGCGATCTGCTACAAACCTGCTACCCCTGGCAGAAAAATAAATAAATAAGGACAGCCAAGAGGTTCTCTTGTTTTTCAAGATGGCGAACTCAAAACCTACAGCTGCGGAGTTTTGGCCATAAAAAATCAACTGGCTATCTTAGAATTTGTATTCCTGACATTTTGATCCTTTTGAGCAAAATTCAATATTTTGTGGCATAGAATGGCAAAAAAACGCCACTTTTTGGTTGTATGATCTTTTGTTACTTAAAACATCATCCTCTCCTTTCAATATATCAGTAACCTTGGTAATCACTGCAGCAACCTTGTCAATACTACCTTAAGTTTAATGAATAAATGCGGAACTCATTGCGGCAGTCAAGTCATACTGTAGAACTCGATCCGGTCACTGTTGAGCCAGTTTTCAGGACGGAGGGGGGAGGGGTCTCAAAACCTAGTGTTTAGTATACTATACTACGACAAATCAATTAGCTGTCACAGAATTTCCATTCCCTGGTGTTTCGACTCTCTTTGGATAAAAGTAGATGTTTTGAAGCACTAAATGGCAGAAAATGCCACCTTCCTTTGGCAAAATCTCTTTTGTTACTTAAAAAGGCACTAGATATCGTTATTTCTGCTCAAATGAGCTCTTTCCCAACATTTGCTGCCACTTTTTTGGTACAATCACTCCCGGGAAAAAAAGGGACGCGTCAGTGCTAGAGATTTAGTTTAATAATAAATATAAGGTTGTGAAAATCACCACACAAGTAGTGATTTTCCATGTTCTTGAAGGTGGACGACTGTGTTTCTCTTTTATTTGGTTTTTGACCATGGTGGCTCTAATGGTGCACTTTTCATTTCGATCTGCCACCATTTTTGAGGTACTTCAGGTTTTTCTCGGAATTTCCATAAAAAATTTTCGCAATTAACTTTCGCTACCAAGAGTAACCAGAACAATAATTACCATTCCTGAATCAGCTTCAAATGGCAATTTCTTCTCACTAGATAGTTTTTTTGCTTCGTTTTTGTTTTAAGACAAGATTTTAAACTTTCAGTTACTAATTTTTTGCCCTAGCATACTGATTTATATTGTTTATATGTTTGATTATTATGTTAAATAAAATTTAAAAAAAGGTATGGGTCATGGTTCGCTTTTTATAATATTGCAGCTGGGGTTCTACCATTTCGACTAACTGTCAGAACCACTAAACGTCATAACATCTAACCGTCAGAACCACTAACCGTCATAATATCTAAAATTTTTTTATAAATTTATATAATAGTAATAAGTATAAAATAATTTAGAAACAGATTTCGGCTATATATTTGCACATCAGGGGGTGGGGGTAAAGCATAGCAAACATTAAATACGTAACCGAACCTAGGTACCCTTTCCCCCCTAAACCCCCCAAAAACTAAAGCTTTAAAATTTTAGATGTTATGACGGTTAGTGTTCTGACGGATTTTTTTGTCGATGGTGACGGATTTTGTAGATGTCTTGACGTTAGTGCTCCTGACGGTTAGATGTTATGACGCCTTCCCATTGCAGCTATTGCTACAACAATGATATAAGATTAGTTTGGACAAGTCAGAGTGAAAAAGAGAAAAGGAAAGAGGGATTTTGTTTATAATTGTTTCGTTCTTTTTCAACATTTTTTTTTCTAAATGGCATATCAGATCTTACTCAATGTCAAGTGATACCATTTCTAGAGATAACTGGGTTTGATCATTCATTCCCTTTGAAGTTTTCATTTTGAACAATAGAAACGCGTAAGCACACGGGGTTAATGAATGCGATAAATCTTTTGATTCCACACAATAGATCGCCGTGACACATTTTACGAGTCCGTTAATGCTTGGTTGGACTCCGAAATCATGAATTGTCCTTTCCTCAAATCTGTTTTCACCCATAAATAGATGAGACGAAAATCGTAGCAAATGATATGGCAAAATACTTGGGATGGATTTGCATTAATTAGGATTTACAGATGGACTTTACAGATGGCTTTCGCTTTTTTCAAGGTCGTTCTTGATTAGAATTTGATTTTTTAGATTAAACCAGGCTCACTGTTCTTACAGTTACAAAACACAACCTGACACAGTACAATAATTTTTAATTGTAGGGCCAAAATATTAATGGGGTTCCAATAGATTTCCTGGTACTTATTAAGAATCCAGAAAACGTGCAAAGAACCGCACCTAGAATCTAATGACATTCTAATGAAAAACCGGTTTCCGCTGCCTTGTGAGGTATTGCTCGTTCTGTGAAAAATATTTAAACTTTAGTTTTTTGGGGCTGAAGGGGCAAAAAAAGGTACCTAGGTTAGGTTACGTATTTAATATATGCTATGCTTATGCAATATGATATGCTATGAATATGCTATGCAGTTAAAGACGGTTAATATATGATATGCTATGCAACTGAACCGTCTTTAACTAAACCACCGTGTAACTCGACCCCTTTGCAAGTGAAACCTCCTTCAATTGAACCCCCGTGCAATTCAACCTCACTCAACTGAACCTTCATGCAACTCAACCCCCGTTAAACTGTACCCTCGTTTAACTGAACCCCGTGCAACTTAACCATATGCAGCTCAACTATCGTACAACTCAAGGCTCTTTAAACTGAACTATCGTTTAAGTGAACCCCCGTTTAACTGAAACATCGTGCAACTGAACCCCTGCGCAACTCGGCCCCATTCAACTGAACTCAAGTGCAACTGAACCCCAATGCAATTCGGCCCCATTCAACTGAACTCCCATGAAACTCAGCCCATTCAACTGAACCCTCGTGTAACTCAACCTCTGTGTTACTGAACCCTTGTTTAAAGAGAAACTTGCCGTTAGTGCTGATTCGGGAATGATAGCTATTACTTAAGTTCATTTTAATAGTAAAAGTTTATTGCGAAACAAATTTATGGAAATTTATAAAAAGAGCTGGAAACGCTGATAAGTTTCCCTTTTCTGTCTATTTATCCAATGTTAACGGGGTACTAGAACATCACGGAGTGCTGTTTAAGGTCACTTGAAGCTAATATTTACATTTACGCGGTTTTTTTATAGACTCGCATGACAACACCATCATAAAATGCCTTATGGCACCTAAATGCAATATTAGTGTCATTTCTGGATTGCAAAAACTTGACACCATAAAGATCTACCACTAAAATCTCCATGATAAAATATCCTTAAACTAATGTTTAAAATTCATCACTTGTGTAAAGTATTTAACATCAATTCGAGAAGCTTTTCCGGGTATCTCATTTCTTAGTTAGTTGGGCATTTATGTGTCAACGATAGCGGTCCAGGGGGGAGCTCTTGGGACTAAAGCTAGTCGTGGGAAAGGGGTCGTTCCCAGGCCTGGAACTTCCGTTCCAGGAAAGTTGTATTCTTGGTTCATTTCTAAAGGCAGTCCATCTTTCGCCTTCGTCGTAGCGAGTTGTTCTTGTGCTACCTTATTTTCTCTATGTGTATTCTCACGTTATTTAATAAAGACCAAGTACCAACGTTTATCGTCTATCTTTGGAATTTACGTAAACCATTACATCTGCCAATATAAAAGGCATACAAATAAAGAACTGAAAGAGAGGTTTACAGAGTGGTGGCAAGCGGTTAAAACTAGTTGAGCATATATCACTAGTGGAAAACCTCCAAGTGACATTTGAGTGACCGTTATAAGTATTTACGACATCTTACGCTAAATACTGGCAACATATTGAAGAGTATTTCGCCCGCTACCAGACTGTGATATTGATCTGCAAATACTACAAAAGACTGATTAATAAGACATCGAAACGTTACGAGCTATTGAACTTTCTTCTATTCAAAGCGCCTTCTTGAGAAACACTTTCTTTTAATGAACATTTTGAAATAGGCTGTTACACAATGCCTAATATGGATTTCCTCGCGATAGCTTCTACCTACTAATTCAAATTTCTACAACTGAGAGTCTCCGGTTGATTTCTACCTTCACTTAGCCATTCTACGTTTGGTGTTTTTTTTTTTTACCTGATTTTATACAGTCGACGTGTGATCTACATTTGACAGTTTCCAACCAATGTTTAACATTTTTGAATTCGATAATCGAAAATTAATTCTCAATTGTGACTCCATTTGATGCTAATGTTTTAATTGAGACCAACTGCAATTGGATTTGAGACATATTATCTTTCTTAAGTGATTTAATACGGCTAAGCAACCCAGTAAATTTTATTAGACCCTTGTCGTTAAAAGTGAAGTTTATTGCCCAAAATCTAGCGTCCGTAAATTAAAAAAAAAAGAAAAAAAAAAGATTAAAACAAAAAAAAAAAAAAAAAAAGGTGTTTAAGACCAATATTTAAATTTTTAGAGTAATTGCTTTTTCAAATTTTGATATCAATATGTCAGTTATTATTTCTATATTTGATCCGGCGGAATCTGGATATAACAAAAAGGTTGCTTTTGATTTTGTAAAACAGTGGAGGATAAATGGCATATTTCCATTTCTTTTATTTGACTCCCCTCGATGATAAATTTGTCAAGTTTAAAACGTGGATTACTTGTAGCATATGCCCCAGGCAAAATAGTAGGCAAAATGGTTGCAGAGTTTGTAGGTGTGGCTCAATTTAAGGATGAAAGGGCATATCTATTCTATAGAAGGATGCAAAAATTAGGAAGGTCATGTAGGGTGTCCTTAGAAGCCAGGGATGATGGTGTAGTCCTTGGAAGATTTGCTCTTAATTTATTCAAGGAGAGGATCAGACCGTCCTACAAACGGTATTTGTTAGAGAATAGTGCAGAATTTTTTTTTTGTTTAGGTGATGCGTATAAGGTTGCAATACAATATGAACAGATAGAACAGATAGTGGGGAAAGAAGACACGTCTTCTTTTTCCGATGAATTTCTTTCTGCGCTGACGAGGGTGAAATTTGGACTCAATGATAATGAGAAGGCACTGCGAGATGGTATTGATTCCTCGCAGGGCGGTTTGGCTACCCAGGAAAAGGGAGCTGGTTTTGAGGTCCCGTGGGATGGTACTGATGCCTCACGGGATGGTTTTTTTGTTGCACTGCGAGATGGTACTGATTCCTCGCAGGGCGGTTTGGCTACCCAGGAAAAGGGAGCTGGTTTTAAGGTCCCGTGGGATGGTACTGATGCCTCACGGGATGGTTTTTTTTTGTTGCACTGCGAGATGGTACTGATTCCTCGCAGGGCGGTTTGGCTACCCATGAAAAGGGAGCTGGTTTTGAGGTCCCGTGGGAGGAGAGAAAAAAAGGTGGAAAGGGGGCTGGTTTTGAGGTCTAGTGGGATGAGGTTGATGCCTCACGGGATGGTTTTAATGCGTAGCGCTAATAGTTATGTAGAGATATCAACAGTAGTACTGCAATTTGTCGAACCACAAGTTAGTAGAGAAAAACCAAATAGGTCTAAACCGAGGCGTTCCGCAGCAATAAAACCCCGAGGATTTTATTGGGAATAATATCTTAACGTCATTGCAGCATGTTATGATTTTTAAAGTTTCTGCAATTTGATTTATTTGTCGCTGGTATTTTCAGGATTAATTAGCCTTTCCCGGTCATTCCTTTTGCCCTAATTCAAAGTTTATACATAGGCCTAACCCCAACTTTCCTTGTCCTCATCAAATTCAGGGGATGGGGAACAAGTCTATTTTAAAGTATAGAAAGAAAAATGAAGTGTTAAAATATCCAGTTTCCGACTACTGTTGTTAGTGTGGTTCGTTTATACTATGTAAGTTTTTACTTATGCAAGTATTGTGTAGTGTTTGTGTTATGTAATTGTTTACTAGTTCATGCTGTAGAATGTTAGTAGGCGAGAAGTGAATAATTTGGGAAGGGAATGTTTTGAATTCAATTAAAGTTTGGGGGCTTAATGAGAAGGGGATAAGCCAAATTTGGGAAATTTAACTTAAAACAGAGGGGAGAATCTGTAAAGTATTTAACATCAATTTGAGAAGCTTTTCCGGGTATCTCATTCTTAGTTAGTTGGGCATTTATGTGTCAACGATAGCGGTCCAGGGAGGAGCTCTTGGGACTAAAGCTAGTCGTGGGAAAGGGGTCGTTCCCAGGCCTGGAACTTCCGTTCCAGGAAAGTTATATTCTTGGTTCATTTCTAAACTCAGTCTACCTTTCGCCTTCGTCGTAGCTAGTTGTTCTTGTGCTAACTTATTTTCTCTATGTGTATTCTCACGTTATTTAATAAAGACCATGTACCAACGTTTATCGTCTATCTTTGGAATTTACGTAAACCATTACA
>JAQQPU010029544.1:0-10062 GCA_029168905.1 Artemia sp. Kazakhstan ARC1039
CTGTATAGGAGAAATCTATATTTGCCAACTAGTTGACAATAAATGTTGCCCCAGCAAAACTTTCTTTTCCAACTAGTTGACTAATAACTTCTCCCCAGCAAAACTTAATTTTGCCAACTAGCTGGAAACAAACTTTGCCCCAGAAAACAATTCATTTTCCAACTAGTTGACTGTTAACTTCTCCCCACCAAAACTTAATTTTGCCAAGTAGTTGGAAGCAAACATTGCCACTGAAAAAAATTCATTTTCCAACTAGTTACTTCTCTCCTTGCAGAAAGTTACCATTTCCTTTCAATCTTTCTTTATGACATCCTCTCACCCCAGATAAGGACAAACTGCTTTCCTTTTAGTCCTAAACTGTTGGCCAAAAAGGCAAATCTTTGGAAATTTGTCATCCTTTATCTGCAGAATGTGCCCTGGCCATCTCAACCTTTCTTTCATTATAGCCCTAGAAAGCAGGATTGAACTACATTTTTTGTACAGCCTACTGTTTAAAATATGGTCAGTCAGCCAGATACCCAGAACAATCTGTAGACAATTTCTATGGAAAACATCTAGCAAATTGTCATCAACTTTTTGGATTTTTCTTTTAGGTTTGTATATATTGATGGAATCATCAGGGAGGGTGGGTTGCTTTGTTGTCAGGATAACAACTAATATATTGTAAAAGAGCATGAAATAAGAACATTGTTATTTTTATTTTATTAGTCTACCATGTTTTTTGAGAAGTGCAGCTAAACTGAAATTTTACCATTATTTGGAAATTTGACTAATTTACCCTACTATTTTTAGAGATGTGTGCAATCACAGTTTCAGGTAGCCCAGTCTATAATAAATAGGCCAGGGTGAAAGCCTATTGAAAAAGGGGATTCTACCCTTTGACTGTTGGAAAAATCTACTTTTTAAGCTTATATAGAATGTTACTACCCAATCTTCTTCTAACATCGTTTTTATACAATCCTAAAAAGGGCTTATCCCAGATTTCTGATTGATCACTCAGACCATCTGTCTTGGCTTTTTCTATAATCAGCCATGTCTTGATGCCTACTGCAAAATACTTGATTTTCAATTCATGTGTTGTTGGAAACAAATATTGCCCCAGAAAATAATTCTTTTTCCAACTGGTCGACTAATAAATTCTCCCCAGCAAGACTTGATTTTGCCAACTAGCTGGAAACAAATATTGCCCCAGAAAACAATTCATTTTCCAACTAGTTGACTAATAACTTCTCCCCAGCAAAACTTAAGAACAATCTGTAGGCAAACTCAGAACAATCTGTAGGCAATTTCTATGGAAAACATCTAGTAAATTGTCATCCACTTTTTGGAATTTTCTTTTAGTTTTGTATATATTGATGGGACCATCAGGGAGGGAGGGTTGCTTTGTTGTCAGGATAACAACTAATATATTGAAAAACAGCATGAGATAAGAACATTGTTATTGTTATAGCCTACCATGTTTTTTGAGAAGTACTGCTAAACTGAAATTTTACCATATTTGGAAATTTGACTAATTTACCCTACTATTCTTAGAGATGTGTGCATTCACAGTTTCAAAACAGCTTTCTTGGGCTTCATTTAAGTAGAAGATCTGTTTTGTAAGATATCACTTTCATAACACAAAGATTTTTAATGGTCACTGCCCTCTAGAGAGAGAAGGAGTTCAGATAGGTACTTCCAAAATACTTTCCCAGGACATACTTTAGTCTGTAGACCCATCTCTGAAAGTTTCTTTTTCCTAACCTAACCCCTTTCCAAGATATTGAAAAGTTGCTAAACTAGAATTTTACCAAACCAACTAATTTAGCAAAATTGTACCTAGCCTTTAGTGTTCAAAAAGACCAAGGGACATTCATGCAAAGTATTCAGAGAGTGTTAAGGGGATTTTTGAACTGAATCAAAACACATTGTGTGAATTCAGATTATCAAAAGGGCATAACTCAGGAAAAACTAGCCTAAGGGTATTAAACAGTTTTTTTCTGATGTCCAAAAGATAACAGTGAGCTGTCAATTTTCCCCACTACAGTTTTTCTGCCATCCAACTAAAAAGTGTTAGTTAACATTGTTAAAGATTGTCTTTAAAAATTGAATAGCCTGCTTGTTTGAGAATTTAAAGCAAAATATCTCTGTCAGCAAACAGTTCTGTTTCTGCTTTCTAAAGAAACACCTGTTAGCAAACAATTGGATGACACAACTACTCCTTAAGTTAGAACTTTTGGAGAAAGATGTGGAGAATGATCAATTAACCTAGAAGACAATAGATACACTCTACTGCTATTACAACAGCTTCTATAGTGACTACTACTAATGCTGAAGATGTTGAGGTTCACATTTATCAAAATGATGAGGGGAAATTTGAACTAAATCAAGACATACTATGTACATACAGATTATTAAAAGGGCATATCAGCAATATCTTAAGAACAGTGTACCATCAGAAGCTGAAACTTCAGGGGCATGATAAAGGTGTAACATTATGTGATGCCTTGCTCTTGTGCTTGTGATTGTGCACCAGCTTGCTATTATGTACTTATGCTTATTTGCCTTGATGTGCTTATGCTTGCTTTGCTTATAGTTTTTGTTATTATAGGTGCCTGGGTTTTAAATAAAGATATATCTACCAAACATTGCATGGTGTCAAAAGTTGGGTGACCAATAATGGATGTCTTCCAGCCAAGTATTAGTTGGGACTTGCTGTGTCTACCAGATGAGTGGAAATAATTTGAACAGCATGCTTGTCTTATGTTTGCTGGCCCCTTATCTGGCAAAACCAAGAAGATCATGTGCGCCTACCTACTTATTTGGGCAGGAAACAAAGGAAGAGAAATATTTAATACCTTCACTTTTATCAAGAGTGAAAAGGACAAGCTTGAGCCATACCTGACACAATTTAAAGACTATGCAACACCTAAAACAAACAGTGTGTTTGCAAGGTACATCTTTCAGAAACGTGACCAACATGAGGGAGAAAGCATAGAAAGCTACATAACAGAGGTGAAAACCTTTTAAGGCTTTCAAACATTTTAACCTTTTCAAAACTTTTTAACCTTTTTAAACCGTTAAGGCCTGTAGCTGCAGGGATGCAGACAAAATGGTATGAGATAGAATAGTCTGCAGAATACTGAACCCATGTATCAGAGAGTGCCTGCTAGTAGAAGCGGGTGCCCTAACCCTCAAAACAACTATAGAGAAATGTCACATGTTTGAAACAACCCAGGCACAGCTAAGAGCATTTGATGAAGGTTGCATAAAAAAAGAAATTGATTCCATCCACAACATCAATCACTGTCCAAGCTGAAGAAATGACAAGTTCAAGACCACTAGCCCAAGATGTAGAGACAGCTACTTCTGTGGAGGGAGCTACAGCCCTAATCATGCATGTCCTGCAAAAGGAAAGACCCCAAACACATACAATCAAAATTTTTAGTTAGCCATTTTGTTCAACATCGTTGAAAGTTTTGGAAATTAGGTCTTTAAGGATGACAACCCCCTCAGAGCAAGGGTTGTAAGTTGTACCCTGGGGGCATATAAAGTTTTTTTTTATAGAAAGTGTTGTTGTAGAAACTTCAAAAAGGGCTCATTTGATCGGAAATTGAAAGGGCTAGTGCCTTTTTTAATAGTCAATAGTGAATGGAGAGTAACTAACCCCCCTCTCACGCCCACCATTTCCCCAAACATATTCAATTAAAGTTTTGATATTGCCATTTTGTTCAACGTAGTTGAAAGTTCTGGAAATTATGATTTTGAGGATGACAAACCCCCCAAACCTCTCAGGGCAAGGGTTGTAAGTAATGCCCTGGGGGCATATAAGGTTTTTATAGAAAGCATTTTCGTAGAGACTTCAAAAAGGGCTTGTTCGATTGGAAACTGAAAGGGCTAGTGCCCTTTTTAATAGTCAAAAGTGATTGGAGGGCAACTAGCCCCCCTCTCAAGCTCACCATTTCCCCAAACATATTCAATCAAAATTTTGAGATAACCATTTTGTTCAACGTAGATGACAGTCCTGGAAATTAGGTCTTTGAGGATAACACTCCCCGCAGAGCCCTCGGGGCTAAGGTTGTATGCTATGCCCTGGGGGCATGTAAGGTTTTTTATTGAAAATGTTGTAGAAACTTCAAAAAAGGCTCATTCAATTGAAAATTGGAAGGCCTAGTGCCCTTTTTATTTGGCTAGTTGAAACTGATTGGAGGGCAACCAACCTCCCTCTCACACCCACCATTTCCCCAAACACATCCAATCAAAATTTCGAGATAGCCCTTTTTTCAACGTAGTTGAAATTTGTGGGTTTTATGTCGTGGTGGTTACCCCCCCCCCCCCCCCACACACACTCCTCAGGGCAGGGGTTGTAAGTTATGCCCTGGGCGCATATAAGGTTCTCATAGATTGTTGTAACAGAAACTTTGAAGGGCTAGTGCCCTTTTTAATAGTCAACAGTGATTGGTGAAAAACTAAGACCCTCCCACACCCACCATTTCCCCAAAAACATCCAATAAAAATTTTGAGATAACGATTTTGTTCAACGTTGTCGAAAATTCTGGAAATTATGCCTTTGAGAAGGACACTCCCCCCACAGCCCTCAGCGCAAGGGTTGTAAGTTATGCCCTGGGGGCATATAAGGTTTTAAAGAAAGTGTTATCATAGAAACTTCAAAAAGGGCTCATTCAATTGGAAATTGAAAGCACTAGTGCCCTATTTAATAGTCAAAAGTGATTGGAGGGAAACTAACGCCCCTCTCAAGCCTACCATTTCCCCAAACACATCCAATCAAAATTTTGAGATGGAAATTTTGTTCAGCATAGTTGAAAGTTCTGGAAATTAGGTCTTGGCCAGCGTTGTCGTAGAAACTTCAGGAAGGACTTATTCAATTGGGAATTGAGAGGGCTATTGGCCTTATTAATAGTTAAAAGCAATCGGAGGTCGAATGCCCCCCCCCCTCTTACCCATCATTTTCCCAAACACTTCCGATCACCATTTTGATATAGCAATTTTGTTGAACGTAGTTGAAGAGTCCGGAAATTATGTTTTTGAGTATGACAACCCCCAACAGCCCTATAAGTTATGCCCTGGGGGCATATAATGTCATATAGAAATTGTTGTCGTAAAAACTTCAAAAAGGGCTCTTTTGATTGGAAATTGTGAGGGCTGTTGCCCGTTTTTAATAGTCATAATTAATCAGAGGGAACCCCCCCCCCCAACGCCCATCATTTCCCCAACTATTTCCGATCAACATTTTGATATGGCCACTTTGTTCAGCGTAGTTGAAAGGTCTAGAAATTATGTCTTTGAGGATGACAACCCTCCCCTATAGGCCTCATTTTAAGGGTTGTAAGTTATGCCCTTGGGAATATAACTTTTTATAGAAAGTTTTGTTGTAGAAGCTTCAAAAAGGGCTCATTTGATTGGAAATTGAGAGGACTTGTGCCTTTTTTATTAGTCAAAAGTGATCAGAGGGCAAATGTCTTTCTCCACGCCTATCATTTCCCCAAACACTTCCAATCAAAATTTTTATATAGCCATTTTGTTAAGCCCATCATAAATTTCTCGAAATTATGTCTTTGAGGATAAGAAATCCCCCCAGTCCTCAGGGCAAGGGTTTTAAGTTGTGCCCTGGGGACATATAGGATTTTTATAGACAGTGTGGTCATATCAAGGGGGCTCATTGGATTGGTAATCAGACGCTCTAGTGCTCTTTTTAAGAGTCAAAGCGATCAGAGGTCAGCTACCCTCTCACCCCTACACACACGTGTTATTGTCCTGAAATGCGTCTAATAGAAATTTGAGATAGCCATTCTATTCAAAATAGTCTAAATATCATATAACAAGGTTTTTGGGGTTGAAACAAACCCCAGAGATTAGGGGCAAGGGTTGTAAGTTATGCCCAGGGGGTATTAAAGATTTTTATGGAAGGGATGGTTGTTTAACTTCAGAAGAGGCTCAGTCTTTTTCCCTGAAAAAGACTATGTCAATATAAAACGAACAAGAATTAATCAAAAAAACTTTTTGCACAAAATAAGTTTTTTAAAAAAGTAAAGAACTCTGTTAAACCAAAAATGAACAAAAACAGAATCAAATAATCTACCAAACATACAACTACCACAAATCAGTATCAATAAACAAATGAAACCATAAAAAATCAGACATTAAAATAAGTCAAACTCAAAACGAGCAGAAAAAAAAAGTTTTTTTTAAAATGTTTTCACTTATAACTTTAAGAAAACGAATATTAATTAAGACTTTAAGGAATAAATGTCAGCATGTGTATATTAAAATGACAATGCACATTTTTTCAGTAAATTCATTTGAATTTTTTTCAGTAAAGTACAAATTATATTCTGGCTTTTAGAAAGCATGTGGTTTAAAACCCTACTCAGATTAATTTCTGCTCGTTTTGAGTTTGAATTATTTTAATTTCTGATTGTTTTGGGTTTCATTTATTTATTGATACTGATTTGTGGTAGTTGTATCCTTGGTAGATTATTTGGTTCTATTTTTGTTTATTTTTGGTTTAATGGAGTTCTTTACTTTTTTTTTGAAAAACTTATTTTGTGCAAAAAGTTTTTTTATTAATAGTTATCATAGACAATCTGCTAGTTTTGGTTCAATCCTGGAAGAACATAATCAGCATCTTGTTGCTGTCTTAAAGAGGGCACAAGCAAAAGAGGTGAGTTTCAACCTCAGCAAATGTAAATTTGGCGTACAAGAGGGAACATACTTTGGCCACATGATTGGCAAAAAAGGGATGCACCTGGATCCTGAGGAAACTACATACAATTAATGCAATGCCTAAACCAGCAAACAAAGAAGAGCTGACCACCCTCCTAGTAATGCTGAATTACTTAGCCAGATGCATCCCCAATCTATAAACAAAGTGTAAGGACCTTTGTGATGTCTGCGAAGACAAAGACTTTGTTTGGAAAACAAAGCATGATGTTGCTTTAAAGGAAATAAAGGGCTCCATGGGGTTGCACCTTCATTTCTTTGATCACCAAAGTATCTCAATTGACCTGACAATTGATGCCTTGTCCCACGGCCTAGAAGCATACATCTCAACAAATGAACAGGCAGTAGCCCTTATGCCTGCTGAGCAAAGGTACTCACAGCTAGAGAAAGAGCTTTACGCCATTGTATTTGGCCGCCAATATTTCCACGACTACATCTATGGAAGGCAAATCAATGCATTCACTGATCATTGCCCTCTCAAAACCATCTTACAATAGCCTTTACACAAGGCCCCAGCAAGACTACAAAGGATGATGCTCAAGATTCAGCCATACAACTTGAGTTTTACACCAACCCAGCACTGAAATACCAGTCGCTGATGCATTATCAAGGCTTCACTTGTCAGACGTTGATGAGGCTACACAGAGAGAACTCAAAGCATATAAACATTAAGTCGTCAAGTTACTTCCGGTGAGTGATTCAAAACTGCAAGAAATCCGCAACCAGTCTAAAGAAGATCCCCAGCTAGTTGCACACAGACAAATTATAGGAACTGGCTGGCCGCCTTGCTGCAAGCTATGTCCTAGTCATGTACTGCCATTTTGGGGAGTCCGACATGAACTATACATCAATGGCAAAATCATCTTCAACGGAGACAGGATAGTGGTACCAGCATGTTTGAGATCCGACACGTTAAAACAGCCACATGCTTACCATCTAGGGGTGTGAAAAACAAAACAGAGAACCAGGATGCTCATCTGCTGGCCTCGACTGAACAAAGACATAGAAAATCTGATTGTCAGCTGCTACACATGCCTAAATCACAGCAGGAGTCTACAAAAAGAGCCACTAATCTGCTCACCAGGATCAGTTTTCCCATGGCAACAAGTTGCCTGTGACATATTAACCTGGCATGGAGCCAGCTACATCCTAGTGGTGGACTGCCAGAGTCACTTTTTTGAAACTGACCTGTTATGCGATTTGACATTAGCAGAAGTCATTTTGAAACTGAAGTTGCATTTTGCTCGTCATGGCATACCCCAGGTCACGATATCCAATAATGGTAGCCAATTTGTGTCCCAAGAATTCAGGAGGATTGCCAGAGACTGGGGATTTGACTTTTAAACTTCAAGTCCAATATACCCCCAGTCAAATGTATTAGTGGAAAAGTCTATCCAGACCTGCAAGAGCATCATGACCAAGGCAAGTGAAAATGGATTGGACCCATACCTCAGAATTCTGGAATACTCTAACACCCCAGTTGATGGTTTAGCTGCCACCTCACAAATGCTCATGAGCCGCCAGCTCCACTTAAAACTGCCATGCGCGGAAAAGCACTTGGAAAAGAGAGTGGTACAGACTTCTAAATTTTTGGCAAGCAGAGAGATGGCTCAACACAGGCAGAAATCTTATCATGACCAGCATCCTAGAGAACATGCCAAACTCAGAGGAAGCATCCAGATTTTTTTCAGAAAACAGCCAGAAGCGCTGTGGAAAAGCAGATAAATAATAAAAGAGGCAGATGAACCTAGATCATACTACTTGTCATCTAAAGATGGTTCAATCCTTTGCTGGAAACAAAGACGCTTAATCAAAGCAGCCCCTCTTTCCACGCCTGATGATAGACTTGCCATGGAGTACCGCCCAGGGCTGTATCAAGGTCACTAAACCCAAGTCGGGTTATGGCTTGCCTTGACACTACTGCAAGAATTAGTCTGCACAGATCATTGCAGAGATTCCCGACGACTGCCACCGAGCTCGGTATAGCCATAGCTGAGCTCCGCCTGCCAGCAAGTGAACCATCTAGCACGATTCCAGCACAAGCCACAGCTGCTCAGGCTACAAGTTCCGGCAAGACACCAGAGAGACTGAATCTATAAGGAATAACCATGTGACAAGGAGGCATTTGTGGCTCTGTGTGGTTCTGCCAAAACCCATTGGCAGCTGATGGGAGTCAGCCTTGTGCCTCTCTGTGTAGTGTTCTGTTGTGTCCTGTAGTGAGTGATAATTTGCCAAGTCATTGGCAGTTAGTGAAGTAAGCCTAGCGCCTCCACGCCTAGATGTAAGGTGCTCATCCTTTGGTAATAGCTGAAGGAGAATGTAGCATTATGTGATGCCGTGCTCTTATGCTTGTGATTGTGCACCTGCTTCCTATTATGTGCTTATGCAGTGGCGTATCCAGGATTTTGTTTCGGGGGGGGGCCGTCAGTCTACCTTTTTATAGCAGTCATGTGAGGAAGAAAATTATCTATCATAGTGCAAGATTTTAGGCGGAGGGTAGGGGGGTTGGGGTAGCTAGGTAAAGAAATGAAAAGTACACACTTGTCATGAGTATTTCTAGTTGTAGACTTTTTTTGTTTGAGAATGGATGACAAAATTTTGCCAACAAAGTCAGAATTAAAAAAAAAGTTAGAAGCAGTGAGAGTTTCTATTTTGGGCGAGTAGATGTTTTAAAACTGCCACGAAGCGACAGAATTTAGAAAATATAAAAAAAAGAAGTGCATTATTCCTTATATTTGCCTATGGGACCCTTACTTTAGAGAACCAAATAAATAAAAAATAATATTATATCAAAGACAATTGCCCAGAATTTGGTTTCGGAGGGGTGGGGGCCTCAGTCTACCTAATATAGCAGCCATGAAAGCAAGGAATGTATTGATATTAACATTGTTTACAGAGGATGAAGCACAATTAAAGTTTAAAAAACAGAATCAACTGCACCTAGAGAAACGAGCAACGAAAGACGACCCAACCTCTCACAGTAACCTCCACCGGTCTTTTTTGGCTGCAAATCGATCAAAAACTTGGTCAGCATCGACCTGGATATCGTGGTTCAGGGTCATGTGAGCTTGTCCGTTCAGACGCTCCTCGCCCGTTGAGCTCCGCAGATAGGTTTTTAATCGCTTAAGACAGCTAAATCTCCTCTCAGCAGAAGCGGTAGTCACTGGTAACGTCTGAAAAATCGTCAAAAGCCTTCAAATGCATGGGAAAAATTTTGCATCGCATGAAGCAAGAGTTGAAGCAACAGTTGATGGTTTATCAGACATTCCGAGCCACTTCTGTTTCCAAAGGACTAACTCACATTCGAGCGCACGTCTACCCCCGTGAAATTCCTCGTAAACA
>JAQQPU010029545.1:0-10062 GCA_029168905.1 Artemia sp. Kazakhstan ARC1039
ACACGGTTTCGGAGCTGGTTTGTAATGGAGCCCAGTCAAACGACCCCCAAGAAATTGCTGATGCCTTGAACCACCAGTTTACATCAGTCTTCACACCCCCAGACAAAGCCCCCCTGCCAACCCCACCATGCTACGAAATCACCACTCAAATGTCACCAATAAGAGTGGATCAGGCTGAGCTCGAATCTCGGCTTAAAAAGCTTAATCCAAATAAGTCTGTTGGGCCTGATGGCATACATCCACGACTCTTAAAGGAAGCTCATTCCCAACTAGCAATACCCCTCTCAAGACTCTTCCAGAAATCTATTGACACTAAAGTCATACCAATGGACTGGAAAGTAGCCAATATCTCGCCAATACATAAAGGAGGAGACAAGAGCAAAGCTTGCAGTTATCGGCCAATCAGTATTACGTCTGCTGTTGGGAAAATCCTAGAAGGTATTGTCAACACTGCCGTTCTTAGACATTTGATCACAAATAACCTTCTATCGAAACAACAACATGGTTTCCGACCAGGCAGATCAGTCGAAACCAATCTGATTGACTCGTATAATTACATAACTGAGCTCCTCGACCAAGGTCTCCCAGTGGATATGATCTTGCTAGACTTTGCTAAAGCCTTCGATAAAGTCTGCCATCGAAGGCTTCATTTGAAACTGAAGGCAATTGGAATTCAAGAGGGAGTGGTGGACTGGATCACGTCTTTCCTAAAGGGAAGAAAGCAGCAGGTCAGAGTTTTTGGTGAAGGTGGCAGAGCTTACTACTCCGAAATAGCTGAGGTCTTAAGCGGTGTTCCTCAAGGAACAGTTTTGGGACCTACACTCTTCAATGTATATATTAATGACGCTCCAAGAACCGTTACAAGCAAGCTTAGCATGTATGCCGACGACTCGAAGCTCATTGGTCCTGTCGGAACTCAGCAAGGTGTGACCTCAATACAGTCAGATCTTGACAGCTTTGGCGAATGGGCCAAGACATGGAGGCTCGAGTTTAATGTCGAAAAGTGCAAGGTTCTCCATTTTGGAAGAAATAACCCACGATGGCAATACTCGATGTCAGCAAATGCTGGTGTGAGACAGCCACTCTCTGAGAGTCCCTCTGAAAGAGATCTGGGGGTCGTTGTAGACGAAGACCTTAATTTCAACTGCCACACCCGAGCTGCAGTAGCAAAGGCGAACCAAACTCTCGGTCTCATCAAACGTACAATGACAAGTAGATCCCCTGCAATAATCACAAAACTTTACAAGAGCCTGGTGAGACCGAGATTAGAATTTGGAATGTGTGTCGCCACGCCAATTAATAAAACAGACCAGATGGCTCTCGAGTCTGTCCAAAGACGGGCGTCAAAATGCGTAAAGGGGCTCAGAGACAAAGAGTATGAATGCCGAATGCAGAGCCTCAAGCTACCAACTCTGACATACCGTCGGCGAAGAGGTGATATGATAATGACCTACAAACTGCTCAAGTCTGACGACAAGGACCTCTTTCAGCCTGCCCAGTTGTCAAGAACCAGGGGTCATTCAGCGAAGCTTTTTCGGAAGCGTGCTAATACAAGGAAGAGGAACCATTTCTTCTCCAACCGCATCATAAGCCTCTGGAACGATCTGAGCGAAACGACAGTGAGTTCACCATCCGTTGACAGTTTCAAAGCCAATCTCGATAAGGAATGGGAAACCAAACTATGGCTCACGCAATGGGATGAAGCTGATGTCCCGCGCCCCTATCATCACTAACTGGCGTACACGGGACTCGTCCATATCGCTAGCAAGTGCGATTTAAGGTAATTTAAGGTAAAGGGCATTGAGTGGTATATTCACTTTAGTTATAACTCAATAATATGATTTGGTAAATATTTACTGTCCAAATTATAATCTTTCCATGAATTTTTCTGTTGCTTGATATGGCAAGAATGTTGTCAACTTGCTATTTTTCAAGGTTCAATAGGCTATAGGCCTACACAAGATCCCATAACTGACTAGGACAAGGTGAACATAATACTTTTTCTCATACCAACTATATACTAATAATCAGTTCACCTATAAATGTAATCACCTGTAAATGCACCCCACCCTCTCATAGCCCTGGGAATATTAAAACTAAAGGAATTACTAAAACAGTGAAATTTTTATTTTATAATTTTCGTGATGTTTCTATTCATCAGATAATCATGTTTTCTCACTATTATATACTTTTTAAAATCATATTCAATTATATTTTGGTAAATGATTCACTCAATCACACACAGAAATAAATTGCAAATTGAAAAGATTAACTGGTTTAATATAGGAGCTAGAAGAGTAGGCTATTGCTCTATGTTTAAGCCTACTCAAGAGGTAACACTATGCAATTCTGAAAGCAACTTGAAAAAAGTCGAAGAATACTTAGACTAGCTTATATCATTCCTGAAGCACTTCATTTTACTTTAATCCTACCCCCCCCTGCATTAGTATATACATAAGAGATATAAAAAGAATCATGTTGTATCAACCTTTACCCTAAGTCAGTTATGGAATCTTATATATATATATATTGACATTTTTAAGGTAGTTCTCAAACTTTTACAGTGTTTCCATGGGGGGGGGGGGATCAGTAAATTAGAACCTTGCTGTTGTTTAAGGTTGTTGAGTTAGGAAAATATATTGTGAATTTATTATCTTAATTACCTTAATTCGCACTTTGGAGCAAATTAAGGTCCATACTGGATCTGTTGTGCTCCAGGTCAAATGATGGCAAAAATTCGTCACTGTGTTAGGGCCCAGTGACATGCCATAGGAGAGGTCTGCTGGAGAGATGCAATTTAAGCCCACTCGGTAGCGGTGGCCACGAGGTTGGTATGGCCCATAAAGACCATTCTCAGTGGTATAGAGCTGACACCACCGCACAACAGCAACTTCGGATTGAGTATGCGAGATGGTTGGGTATGACAAGCGGCATCAGCCTCCTAGCAAGACACTCATTATGATAAAGTTGGCATCAGTCAGTAGTTGAGTGGGACGGACAGTCCCACTCATATTTCCATGGCTTGTTATTCCATTCCTTGTCAAGTCTGGACTTGAAGGACGCAGCCATAGGTGCAGTCGCCGTTTCAGCTTGAAGGCTATTCCAATCGTTGACAACACGCTCGGAAAAGAAGTGTTGCCGCGTTCGTGTTTTAACAAAACGTTTTAACAGCTTATGTGAGTGTCCTCTTGTCTGGTGCTGACTTGAATGTTTGGTAAAGAGGGGGTTATTTGGTTGTGCGTTATACTTGTAGGTCAGCATCATATCACCACGGCGGCGTCTGAAGACAAGTGTTGGCAGCTGCATGCGTTCCAGTCTCTTGTTGTATGGGAGATCTCGTAGGCCAGCTATGCATTTTGTGGCATGTCTCTGAACTCCTTCGATTAGACTGGTGTCATTCTTATAAGAAGGGGAGGTGAGACACGTACCAAAATCCAAAACGGGTCTAACTATAGCCTTATAGAGCCTTAGAAAGACTGTACGGGAGCGGCTGGTTATAGTGCGTTTGAGGAGACCAAGGCTTGAATTTGCTTTTGAAACTGCTTGTTGCCAGTGGCCGTGGAACTTCAGTTGTTCATCTATCAGCACTCCTAGATCTCTTTCTTTGGGACTTGTCTTTAGTACTAAGCTAGCCAGTGAATTAGGATCGGACATGCTATACTGGTGACGGAGGTTGTTGCTTCCAAAGTGAAGGACACTGCACTTCGATGTGTTGAATTCAAGTAGCCAGTCTTGTGCCCACATTTGGATTTTATGAAGGTCACGCTGCAGACTTTGTTGGTTTGCAGGCCCAAACAGCTTGGAGTCATCAGCATAGAGAGTGATGTTGTTTTCTGTTCTGTTCATCATATTGTTGATGTATATAAGGAATATATACAATAATAGATATAAGGAATATATGCTCATAATAGATTATGAGCAAGCGTTCAATTCTGTTGATAGAGGAGCTTTAGTAAAGGTTTTATCCTTGTATGGTATACCAGACAAATACATTAAAGTGATTAGTGCTATGTATGAGAATAACACTGCTGCGGTTAAGGTAGGAAATGAGGTTAGCAGCTGGTTTTGTATTAAATCAGGAGTTAAGCAGGGTTGTGTTCTATCCCCCTTTATATGGATTATTTTGATGGACTTTGTTTTGAGGAGCACAGGAAAGGCAATGGGAGACCACGGAATCAAATGGGGAGGAAAAAGTCTCCTGGACTTGGATTATGCTGATGATTTAAGCATCCTAGATGAAAGTGTGAGCAAAATGAATGAAGTTTTAGAGGTTTTGCGAGTTCAGGGTGCTAGTATTGGTTTGAAAATTAATGTTACGAAGACTAAGTCACTAAGACTGGTTAACTACAATCTACTACAATTTTTTTTTTTTTTTTATTTAGACTTTTAACAAAAGTTGTATTTTGCTTCATAATGCTTGCTTTCAGTTGAACATATCCATGGTATAGTCTGTGTCTGATTTAGGTATTTTGTTCTAACTTTAAGAACCTTATGTCCAGGATTAAGATGTCCTCATATGCTGACATTGAATAAACTTACATTTGTGATTAAGGTATAGCATCATCCCCTACTATGGAGCATTATACTTAACCTTCAATTCTGCAAGATGGTTCTGCTGTCCTCTTGTAAAGTGGTTTGAGCACCATTATGTCCCCTCATACCCATTGGGAATTAGGCCTTTTTAAATAGGCTCATGTCAAAAGCTAAATGAGGATATCTCACATCTTCCTTGACATGATACCTGGTTATACTTAATTTTCTCCTGCTCAAGGAACCCATTGCAAACCAACTAGCTTTTCTGACAGCCCACACCAGGAGTCCTCCATGCAGAAATTTTTCTTGGGAGATGTATCTCATTGTGCTAGGGCCAGGTATCTCAGCTCAGCACTATTTATTACCTCCTTAAGTAGTATGGCCTATTTTTGTCCCAACATTTGACCCTGATAAAATTCTCCTCCAATCTTGTGGGAACATGGCTGGACAGAAATCAATCCTTCCACAATTTTTACTGTCCAGTGCATCTATAATGCACTGTACATCTTCCTATTTCAAACTTTTGCCATTAGTGCTTATCACCCTGGTTGTGATGAGTTTTGCTGCTTCTGCAAGGCTTGTTTCTTGGTTTGGTAGATTGCACTTCTTCTTATTCTTTCTTTTTCATTGCCAGTACCACCAACAGAAATATTCCCTCTGTCCTCAAGTCTTATCCTTTAGACAATTGGTGCCCCTCAGGTATGGTATTTTGAGATAGTGTTTACCTATCTCTTTCACAGCTAAGCAGCAAGGTAAGTCAAAAGGATCTCCGTATTATCAAGTTTATCAAAACAGCATATTGCAATATCTTGGGAACAACTTTGCATATCAAGTTGAAACTTTCAGGGGGGGAGGGGAGGGCAAGTTGACATTGAACTATGACTTCTCACAGCTAAATCAAAAGACATTATGTGCATCCAGGTCATCAAAATACCATACCTGCAATATCTTGAGAACAGCTTGAGGGGTGGAGTTCAAACTTTCAGGTAGCATAGGTAAAGAAAAGGGCAGGGGATCAGGGGGACTTATTTATTTTCGGGGGGAGGGGAGTGACTATGATTGGCATGGCTCTGATCCACCTAAACTTTTTGCACTTTAAGCTCCTTTGAAGATTAAAATATGTTCACCACTGATGGTGAGGTAAAGCAAAAGCTGCTATATCATCACCAAAATAACATTTTGATATATATGGAATGGCTTAGGGTATCAAGTTGAAAATTTTAGAGT
Organism: Artemia sp. Kazakhstan ARC1039; assembly: GCA_029168905.1. Lineage (NCBI taxonomy): Eukaryota > Metazoa > Arthropoda > Branchiopoda > Anostraca > Artemiidae > Artemia > Artemia sp. Kazakhstan ARC1039. The sequence goes on from JAQQPU010029545.1 coordinate 5,761, forward strand.
GTTGGGGTGTCAAGTGGACACTAAGTTTTTCTTTTAGGGAGGTAGCAGAGGTGGGGGAGGGGCTAAAAATATTTCCTCCAATTCACCTAAACGTTTTTGCGCTATAAGCCTGTACATGTTGCTACTTATTCTAAGCAGCTTACATTAAAGAGAATGGATAATGATGTATGATTTGTCAGCTTAAAATAATGCACTAATCAGAAGTAAGTTTACATTCTTATGGATCTGGCATAAACCAGTATGGTAGGCTTACATAGCCAGTGTGAAACCACTCTTGCCTAGCCTTTTGCTAACTTAAAAACCTAGATGAAAAAAAAAAACTTTATGGAATAGATCTTTAGTCCAAATTATGACCAAGGAAGCTACTTTGAACTTCATACTACTGCTTGAAAATTCCTTTTTAGACCCATGTTTGAGCTTCAGATTTCCTTCTGACAGTTCTATTCCTCTAGCATAAACATTTTCCAAGATTTTGATAAGGTCAGGGTCCTGAAAGGGTGGAGATGGGTGCTCAAAAACATTTTCCCAAGTCCTAATCTAGGCTTTAGATCCATTCCTGAAAGTTTAGTTCTGCTAGCTCAACATTTTCCCAATTCCTAATCTAGGCTTTAGATCCATTTTTGGAAGTTTAACTCACCTAGCTCAACAATTATCCCAAGATACTAATCTAGGCTTTAGATCCATTCCTGAAAGTTTAATTTACCTAGCTCAACAATTTCCCATGTCCTAATCTAGGCTTTAGATCCATTCCTGAAAGTTCAATCCACTAAGCTCAACAATTTCCCAAGTCCTAATCTAGACTTTAGATCCATTCCTGAAAGTTTAATTCACCTAGCTCATTCCCAAGTCCTAATCTAGGCTTTAGATCCATTCCTGAAAGTTTAATTCACCTAGCTCAACAATTTCCAAGTTAACAAAAAGTTTCAAAACTGTTATTTTACTGAACAAACCTGTCTGTAAGGGATCTGCAGCCCAGATCAGGATAAAATTCTAGATAAGACTTTTGCTCTGCTAGAACGTTTTTATTTTTAGCTAGGCAAGCAAACCTTCCAGGAATAAATCTAGAAAGTCTGGTTTTTTGAGCTATAAAATGTGAGCTGGATTCTAAGCCAAATTTACTATTATTTTTTTTTCTTAACCTATGACTAACTTTCGTAGAATTGTTGAAATCATACTTACAGAGAAAAAATATAAATTTAGGGTTGGCAGCACTTCTGCCCCACCTTCCCCCCAGTTTTGTTTGAAGATCTATAAATCTATTTCTAGAGGTTTTATTCTACCTGCAAAACATATCCCATGTCCATGAAAAGCCAGTACCATACAGGGAAGGGGTAATGGAAGAAAGTAAGCAGAATATTTAAATCATTATAGTCAGGAAGGTTGTGGTGATAAAATAACTTAAAGACATCTTCCCATGCCTTAATTTGGGCTTTATGTCTATTTATAAAGTTTTGTTCCCTCAGTTTAATAATGTTCCAAGAAAGCACCAAGCTGCTATCTTGCATTTTTATCAAATTCTTTTTTTAAGCCTCTTCATCCATCCTTTCCCTAGGACGACACACGAACATTCTAATGCTATGTAAATTGGAACATTCAATCAGGCATGTATTCAGAGGGAGGGGGGTATCTGAAGAGTCTATACTGATAGGGGGTATTCTTCAGAAGGCAGGTCTAAAGGATTCCATCCCTCCCATTATCCACGGAAATCTCTTGAAACAAAAATATTAGAATACACAAAGATCCCAATATCTAGAACTCAAAATGTGCCTTTTGGAAGCTCGTCCCATGGAAAAAATCTATAATCCTCCCTTCTTTGGGTCTTGAGTTCATTACCCTAAGGAAGTGAATATGGTCAACTTCATGAGAATCCAAACCTTCAAATAACAAGAGTAGGATTATGCTAGTCAAAATGAAAAAGACAGAAGAAGAAATCATAAATACACAGTCTACTTCTACAAACAAACTATTGCTTAGCAGGGAAAGGCTGATTTTCTTACAAATTTCAAACATTACATGATAGTTTAGCAAGATCATGCAAAACTGTATTTCTCCTTACAAGGGTGGTATAGGTGCAGTAGAGCCATTATTTCACAAAGAATATCAGACGATTTTTCCCCAGGGATCAAATATCAATAAGAATGCTGTTTTGGTTGGATTCGTTTTTTTTTTCTTTTGTTTTTTTTTTATAGAGGATGACCTTCTGTAACATATCGCTGAAGAGGCGAAAATGTTCTCTCCTGTATGAAAAATAAAGACTGGTTGCAGCGTATTTTTAGTGTATATGTCTGGATGATTTTAAAGTGATTTAAGTGGAGAGTTTAAAGTTGTATTACAAAGAGTTTAGATAAGCATGTTTGAAAGAGTTATCCTTCAAGTAGACATTGTTAGTGTGGCCCACTGTAGAGAAATTTAACCATTATGGTTATAATCAAAGATATTGTCTGCTACAGTCTCGGCGTGTATAAAAGCTCCTCCAATTTTCTCTGTGTAAACTTGGTTCAAACAATCCAGTGTATATTTCTCAGTAGCTCAAGCCACTTTGAATAATGCTGCGAATTTGTATTATTCATGGTTGGGAAAGCAGAAAGAAATGGAGTGAGCCAGCGAAGTGGTTTACTACTGTCCCATCTCACGCGTATGACTTAACTGAGTGGCCTATCCAGTATTTCTAAAAGGGGAGCTTGGACTAATTTTTAGCAAATACGAAAATTTCTAGTGCTAACTTCTAATCAACACTACAACAGGAAAATAGCTGGAATTTCATAAATAGTGGGAGAGGGATCTACGAAGTGGCGGGACTAGTTGAAATTTGCCACAAAATGTTCTACCACAAAGAGGCAACCTAATAGTTTTGGCACAGATTATATATTAGGTTTTACAATAATCTGTGGTATTATATACTAATATTGCGCCATGAAGCTTCAAAACTTTTTTCTTCTTGGTAAGGAAAAACTTTTTTTGAGCCATAAAAATGCCCTTCGAAATTTGATGTAGGGCCTTTGTTTTTCTTCTAATAATTGGTGAAATAGCCCTATCCAAGAAAATAACAAACGTCTGTTAAGAACTGTTTTTTTTGTGAAATTCTTAGTGAGTTTTCAGAGAATTGAAGGACATCAAAAGAATTGTATTATAAGAAGAATATAAAGTAATGCTTGTTGTTATTATTGTTGTAAATATTCTGCCACAAACTTGCAAATTATGTAAAACTTCTCATCATAAAGCATTTTTTTATGACTCATTAAGTTAACCCTCACGATTCTTTTCATTATCTTTCCAGTTTAGGGTTACATGAAGTTTGGTATAAAACTTGCTATGTTTCAGATTTGTGTTAAGATTATTTAAAATAATTTAATCATTCTAGTCTATGTCAGTTGCTAATCAAACTTTTTTGTCCAGGGCGTGTTTGGAGTCAGAGGGAGGGGGTATGCCCCTCACTACATCCACCAATGGCCTTACTTGCATAATTTGTTGTAGCTTAATTATTAAGCTTTAATATAACATAGCAAAAGACTTGCAGATGCCAAAACACATGATTTTAGTCATGCGCAATTCTAGGATTTTCTTTCTTTTTTGGAGAAAGGGAGGGGGTTGAGATTTTTTTTTGATTCTTTATATTCAGTTCTCGTTTAATCTGTCTTGGCAAAATTAGCTTCGTTTTTACGAAAATTGTGATAAGAAAAAGGAGGTAACTAAATTTAATTTAGCTGCAAGACTGCATTCATGCCGACCACATAATTTCCCTTTGAGAAAAATTGATAAAACTTTGGAACTGAAATATCAATGTGAAGCACCAAATTTCCTAATCAAATGTCATCAGGTTATGGTATTGTTTAAATAAAACTTGTTTTTACCTTGATTATCCTTATGAATTTTTCCTTATCCCCTAGACGCTCGATTCCTCTTATTTCTTTTCTTGTTCTCCAGGCTGTGAGTACTGATGCCACACGCGTGATTACCCATGAAAAAATCTAATGTTGCTTATGTTTCTATTGGTTTATATGTTCTCTGGAGCAGCTACATCTCGGTCCGGCTTTGTCTAATGGCTGAGATACGGAATGATTGTACTGTTTGTATCTCTACATTGGTGTGGCCCCAAGATAGCATGTTGGAAGTGAGGTTATTGAATCTGTTGAGTTGAACTCACTTTTGACATTGAATTTATTTGGAAGAAAAATATGACAGAAACAGTTTCATTTCTAAAATATAATCTTTATGTTTTTTTCAGAAAAGGGGTATATCTCAGATGAAATAATGCTTTTAAAAATGTTTGAACTTGTCCAAAAAGTTCAGATAGTTTTTTTT
>JAQQPU010029546.1:0-10062 GCA_029168905.1 Artemia sp. Kazakhstan ARC1039
TATATCTTAATAAACTAGAATAAATCGGGAATTCAAATTTTTAATGGAAGATACAGTTAAATAGCAGCTGACTCCAACTTAAAAAATAGAAACGTGTGTGAAAAGTCATAAAAAAAGAAGCTCATACGGAACTTAACTGCTTAAGAACGTGTAGCTTTTTTTGAAGGAAAGCTTTGAAGGATATTTTGGAGAATCAACAGTCTGTTTATGTTCTAATTTTTTGCGGACGAAGAGCGTTGTCAAACTGAAGTAACTTATTTTTTGACGAAAATGTGGTTCTAGATTTCCTTGGTAGTTTAACAAAATATTCATCAAAACTTAGAATATGTGTTGGAATACAAATTTCACAACTAAAATTCCCACCATGTAAAGACCCAAATCGTCAGGGCTACAACGAGAGAAAGATTGAAATGGCTAGGGCACGTTCTGCGGATTAAAGATGACAGATCGCCAAAGATCGTAATTTTTGGCCAACCATGTAGAGCCAAATAAAACAGATTGTACCCATATTGCCCCCATAATTACGTAAGAAGAGGTCCTAAGAAAGGACTTATGGGGCATGGAAACTGCTTGGGAGGGTGTTAAGAAGGAGCCTTTAAATCGATTTGGATAGAGGATCAGCGTGCGTAGCTGTGTTGCAGTGAATTGTCAGTAGTAGTAGTAAATCGTCAGTGGGCCTTTCAATGTAAATAAAAAGAGGTATCCAACTTACTTCTAATATATTTGGCCCGGAGCGGCACCTCTAGATTGAGCAGTTTTTCAACAGCTAAGGAGTAGCATTGTTCATTGCACATCATAGACACGTAGTCAAGGCGATCGAAATAGGGCAGAGCTTGCATGTAACTTTTATATTCTATCAGCTTCTCAGTTCCTCGATGAAGTAAACCAATGTGAGGATCGGCTCGAAGGACAGTCTGAATGAATAAATAATAATGAAATAAAATAATGAAATAAAATTCATTATATGAAATTAAATACAATTCATCTAATAATGAAATATAATTCATTAGAATTCATTGTCAACATTAGACAGAAAAACCAAACCGTTAATTATAATTTTATAAGCGTATTTAACATGAACTTTTTTCTCTCTTTTTCTAGTTCTCTTTTGATTAAAAAGTAGCATAACTTACTGTTCATTTTTTAGTGCTACGAGGGCTATTTAAATAAACGAGTACGACAAATACGCAAGTGGGTTTAGAAAAAAAAAACGAACAAAAACTAACAGTCAATTGGCAAAGAAGACCTTAGTACTAGAAGACTTCCCGGACACAGAGCCTTGTGACGTGGTATTTGATATTGCATGTTTCTTTTATTAATAAATCTGATCTTAATGACAAGGGAAATAACGGTTTCCTGTATGTCCATTAATAATGTGCGCTGCACTTTTCAGTAGTGATTCACTAAAGCTAAAAAAAATTGAACTGAGTACATAAAAAGTAAAACAAAAGAGCAAATGATAAGTTATTTCAGAGGGAGGGCCGGGAGTGATAAGCTTTTGAAAAATCTTGAGATTTTGGAAAGGAAAAGGGGGTGTCCTGAAGCTGCTCTCCAGTATACATCTCAAAACAGAGAGCAAAACTTGATTCTTCTGTGAATATTCCACTACCAGTTTCAAGATACACCATATACCATACAAGATATACCATACAAATGAAAATACAGTTGTGGCATTTCCAAGTTATTTTTAGATGACTTTATCGTTTATAGTAATGCTCCTGAGATGGAATTTTGAGCCAGGTCTTGCTCAAATTCCAATTATTAATTGCTCAACTTTGTATTAATTGTTCAATTATTAACTTGCTTAATAATTTCAATTATTAATTTATTAATTTGCATTTAAAAAGTTCAATTATTAACTTGCTTAATTTCTAATTATTCAGATGACAAATCATTGGTTTGTTCTAATTTCAATAAAGAATGCATCTTTCGACTAGAGCATACAGCTCCATGATGTGTCAGTATAAGGCTAAGGTGAAAGAGCAGACTTTATGCACAAATTACATACCAATTACTATCATGCATTGCATTCTTTATTAGCACCACAATGAAGCACAAACACTTCAATTAATCACAAAGAACCTCCATTCCACAGAAGAGCACAGTAATTTTCAGTTTTTATCCCTATTTAATTATTTTTGTCATTATTAGCATTTTGAACTTTAAGTATCGAAAAGAGTATCAGAAAGAATTCAGTAATTTATTTACTGAATTCTTGAAGGAAAACTACATTTTTGAAGGAAATTCTTGAAGGTTAACCTTCAAGAACATTCTTGAAGGTTAATTCTTGAAAGAATTCTTGAAGGAAAACTACATTTGAAGGAAAACTACAAAACTACAATTTCAGTAATTATTAAAATATTTCCATGGTGGATGGGGTGCCCTATTTAATCAATTATATTTGGCTACTACCATTTGAAAAAAAAAACAATTGAAGGTTTGAATTTAGTATAGGTGACATTAAGTTAAAGTAAATTTAAATGAAATGTTTATTATGTCACTGAGTAAAGCGGATGTGAGATTATTATTAATTTTATGAAAAAAGGCAACATTAAGGGTAGAAAAGGGGCACCACAATATTCATCACCTGAAAGAATAGTTTTTAAATAAAGATTTATATTAATAATTACAATCCAAATATTAATACTTCATAGCAGCGTTAACACCAGTACCCGTACCTATGTATCAAGTGCGTTATCTGTTCCGAATTTTCTAAATACATTCTAAAATCCATAAATAAACATAAGCTTAAATTGATACTCATAACTGTCTATCCCCAAAACAAGATCCCTCAGTGACTGAAAATTATGCATAGCTACTTAAGATCGATCATTAATTTTTTTTTTTTTTTTTTTTTTTAAATGAACTTAACATCAGATACTGCTATACACTAAAACACTAGTTCTTTAATCAAACAGTTCGTGGTAACGAACTGTAAGTAAGGAGCGACCCGGCTCAATAGTAACCAAAACTCTAAAAAAAGAAATTTTGATACCAATAGATCCATCAAAAGAATCAGACTTTTAGGCTGATTTCAAATATATAAGTTTCATTAAGTTTAGTTTTACCAATCAATAGTTACGCGCCTGAGAAAATTTGCGTTATTTTCAAAAAAATGGGGAAACAGCCCCTAAAAGTCAGAGTTTTAATGAAAATCACACCATCATATTCAGCGTATGAGAGGACCCTACTATAGAAGTTTCAAGCTCCTATCTGCAAAAAAGTGGAATTTTGTATTTTTTGCAAGAAGAAAGATCATGGATGCGTGTTTATTTGTTGTTTTTTTATTTACCCATGGGTTATCGTATCGACCCAGTAGTCCTAGGACATCGTGAGAGGGCTCATCTGAGCGGAAATTAAAAGTTCTAGTGCCCTTTTTAAGTAACCAAAAAAATGGAGGGCAACTTGGCCCCCTCCCACGCTCATTTTTTCCCGAATTCAACCAATAAAAATTTTGAGATAGCCATTTTGTTCAGCATAGTCGAAAATCTAATAAACATGTCGTTGAGGATGACTTAATCCCCCACAGCTCCCGGGATAAAGGGCTGCAAGTTATGGACTTTGTCCATTGTTTACATATAGTATTGGTTAATGGGAAGTATACAGACGCTTCAGGAGGGATTTTTTTCTGGCGGCGGGGGGGAGGTGTCGGAGGAGGAGGTTACGGGGGAGGATCTTCCCATGAAGTATGTTTCCTTGGGAGAAGGAACATTTCTATGAAGGGGGCGCCGGATTTCCCAGCATTATTTAAAAAACGATCAGAAATTCAATTAAAAAAAACAAGCTTTTTCAACTGAATGTAAGGAGCAACATCAAAACTCAAAACAAACAGAAATTATCACGTATATGAGGGGGTTCACACCCTAGTCAATACCTCGCCCATTACCCTAAAGTTTTTTTTAGTACTTTCAAAAGAGCTATCTATTCTAATTAACCGGCCTTTGTGATTCAGGGGTTTTTGATTCGAACAAAATTCGAACTTTAACGCAAAGAGCGAGGTGCTGACTAGAGGTCAACTCCCAAATATACGTAATAAAAACATACAAATATAGAAGTTCGTTACGTAAGTTAATTCGTAAGTTACGTCAGAACAAAATTTTGAGAAAGCCATTTAGCCTAAAAAAAGTAAAATTAATATGCAAATTTCGTTTTAATTATTCATGTACGGTGAGCCAAAATCAAAGCTGCACTACTTCAAAAACGTTCAGAAATTAAATAAAAAAAACCTCATTTTTGTTTTAATTTTTTTTTTTCATTTTGGAATACATATAGGCTATGTGCTTTAATATAATTAAATAAAAAACAATTTTTTTTTAAACTGAAAGTAAGGAGCGACATTAAAACTTAAAACGAACAGAAATTATTTCGTATATGAAAGGGACTGTCCCCTCCTCAGCGCCTCACTCTTTACGCTAAGGTTTGACTATTTCTCACAGCTCTATTTATTAAACAATAAAACACTTTAGCGTAAAGAGCGAGGCATTGAGGAGGGGACAGTCCCTTTCATATACGGAATAATTTCTGTTCGTTTAGATTGGGTGACTTGGGGAAAAAATGAGCGTGGGACGGTGCCAAGTACCACATTTTTGGACATAGGAGCTTGAAACTTCTACAGTAAGGTTCTCTGATACGCTGAATCTGATGGTGTGATTTTCATTAAAGTTCTATGACTTTTAGCGGTTGTTCACCCTTTTTTCGAAAATAAGGCAAAATTTCTCAGGCACATATAACAGGCATATATGTAACTTTTGATGGGTAAGTCTAAATTTGATGGAACTTATACATTTGAAATCAGCATAAAAATGTGATTCTTTTGATGTATCTATTGGTACCAAAATTCCGTTTTTAGAGTTTTGGTTACCCTTGAGCCGGGTTGCTCCTTACTTACAGTTCCGCTACCACGAACTGTTTTAAAACTTCAAATATAAAATTAGATAGATGCAAAATAAAACTGCATTAAAATGTGACAAAAAGAGTTATTATAACTAAGATCCTATTGAAAATTTGTGATCCTACCATCAACAGGACTTGTCTCCTTGAGAGCTTTAAAATATACATCAGACAAGACATTTAAAAAGGTTAAACATATAATTTTAAACAGATACTTTTACATATGCTTAAACATATACTTTTATACTTAAACATACAAACTTTAAACATATACTTTTATTAAGATACATTTATGTACCTCTTAGAAGTCTAAACCAAGTGTATGGGACACAATCTACAAGTTTTATATTCATGTAAGCCCTACGTATAATTTAATACCATCAAAAAGCAAAGACCACAATGTGGAGTAAAAGGAAAAAGAAATGAAAACAAAAGGAAACAAAAAACAATACAAATTAACTTCTAATACTATAAGCAAACAAAATTCATTAGCCTACTTCAAGAATGAAAAAAAAATGACAAAGAGAATCATAATCAGAAATAAAATTCGAAGTTCTCACACATAAAGCTTCAGTAAGACCATTTATTTGAGAGGGCGTATCAATAAGGTTCAACCTATCCATTAAATTGCTGTTCCGATACCATCGTTTTCATTTTCATGATAATTTTCATCATTTTCATGATAATTTTCATTGACTAATTTATTTGGGAGATGGTCCCACCTACCACTCCTCTCATTTGCAGGCTTGGCCAATACACTAAGCTGAATTGGAAAGCAATCCTTTGTTCTTCTCATCTTCAAAATCCTGATTATGACTAGAAACAGATACTTTAATAGAAACTGAGAGGGATCAGATTTCCTGAAAACACTAAATAATTGACAAAACATATTTACAAACCTCTCCATCTAATTCAAGGACAAGGCGGAGCACACCATGAGCAGCAGGGTGCTGAGGGCCAAAGTTCAGCTGCAAATTAGCAACTTTCTTTTCTACAGGAGCTTCATACCTCACTGATTCTATTGGTAAGGTCCATTTGGTGCCTTCAGCCTCAAATGGAGGCACCATGATAGGTGATTCATACTGTTTCAGGAATTCGGCATCTGGGATCCAACTTTTGGCACCTCGTGTTGATTGGCTGAAAAATTCAATGCAATTATACAAAATTTTAATGTTTCAAAGAGGAAATCAGAAGAAGGTGATACTAACAAGTAAGAAAATATTAAAGAAAATTGAATATTATTTGATGGATTCTCACAGCTGAGGAATAGAAAAATGTTCTAGGGAATTGTTCTATTCTCCTTTGGTAACAGGATACTTGCCATGGTTGTTAGGAATATAAATTATGCAATACTCTGAATGATCATTTTTTTTCTCTATTCTTCTTTCTGTAATGTACCTTAGTTACATTTGCGCAAAATATATCGGACCTTTTCTGGAAAAAAAAGAGGACACATCAATGCAACCCATGCAAAACGGATTTCCCTTGTTGTTCAAGCCAGGGGACTATAAGTTTCCTATACAGGGTTTTTCAGCCATGACATTCCAATAGTGTATTTTTTGTTTCGACCCAACGCCATTTTTCAGGGGTTTCGGATTATTTTCCGAAATTCCCTTAAATTCATTTTGAAATAACGTTTTCCTATTAAGACTAATTTAGATAACCGTTGCCATTCTAGAGTCAGCTAGAAATTTATTCTTAAAAGCCAGTTTTTTTTCCAAACGCGTTTTTTAATTTTTGGTTACTATGAGGTGTGGTTTGTCCTTTACTAGGTTACACGTAACATTGCAACTAGACCCCGGCGCCACGCCGGCGCACCGACCGAAAGCCGCCAACGAGAGGCCCGGTTGTCCGCCGCCGAAGCGTCGCAACGCCGCCGGCAATTCTTTATTGCGTCAACCGCAAAGTCGGAGTTTTTCTTTACTCGTGTGGTTAATTATTTCGATTTTCCTGATTGTGAATCAAGCAGGGCTTGCATTATCCCCAAATTTTCAGAGATTTCCCTGAAAATCTATGTGTCACCCCGAAAAAAATTTGATTCCCCGAATCCCCGAAAATCACCCAATCACGGTGCCACCCCTAATGATTCCCTGCCAAATATTACTTTGTATACCATAATTCTTCACTACTCTCTTGTTTGTTACTTTTCGTCTCTTGTGTTACTTTGCATATAAACCAGACTGATACAATTACAATATACACGGTTCTTCATATGTTGACAAAAGTATCGTCTTTATGAAATTAAATAAAAAAACAAGATTTTTAACTGAAAGTAAGGAGCGACATTAAAACTTAAAACAAATAGCAATTATTCTGTATAAGATAGGGCCTATCCCCTCCTCAACGTCTTGCTCTTCACGCTAAAGTTTTTAATTGTTTTAAAAAGTAGAGAATTAAAAAATGTCAAACTTTAGGGTAAAGAGTGAGGCGTTGAGGAGGGGACAGCCCCTTTCATTGCTGTTAGTTATAACTTTTAATGTCGCTCCTTACTTTCAGTAAATAAAAAAACTAGTTTTTTATTTAATTTCTGAACTTTTTCAACTAATGCAGGTTCGATTTTGGCTCATCGTGCATGAAAATTAAAACACTATTTGCGTATCAATTTTGGCAGATTTAATCTGAATATGAAGGGTCGCCCCCTTTTTAATATCTTGCTCTTTACGGTAAAGCTGTTAACACACAGCCCCTGTGTTTCAATTTTAGTAAACAGTCAAACTTTACCGTAAAGAGTAAGGTATTGAAGAGGGGGCAATCCTTCATACATGGCATAATTTTTGTTTGTTTTTCAAATAATGACGCTAAATCTGGCTCACCCTCTATGAAATATACCCCTCCCCCTCTAGGAGCTCCGGAGAGTTCCTTCCTCGCTGAGAATCCTTCCCCCTCTCTGCAAAATTGCTTGTGGACGATTCACCCTAAAAAATTCTCCTTAGCATTTTTTCATTGGAATAAGACTTTAATCTACAATCGGTTTCTTGGCACTCCAGAAATACCCCCTTCCGAAAATTATTTTCAAGAAAACAAAACGTGCGGGAAAAAGCCCCCAGATAATCCCCCCAGAACATCTCCACATAAAAAAACTGGCAAAGAGAATGTAAGACAATTAAAATGAGTTTCGTATAGAAATTGTGTCAAAACACTCCAGTGTATCATTTCCCAAAGAATATTCACTCATCAGAGATTTCCCTCCCAAAGGAAGATTCTCTCCTTAGAAATCCACCCCAAGACCCAACCTCCACCCCCCCCCCGAAAAAAATGGCTGTATACTTCCCAATATCAAATACTATATGTAAACAATGGGCAAAGTTCACAACTTACAGCCCTTCTCCCAGGGACTGTGGCGGGTCATTCTACACCTAAAGACATAGCTAGTAGATTTTTCGACTATGCTGAATTAAATGGCTATCTCAAAATTTCGATCCGGTGACTTTGGGGAAAAAATGAGCATGGAAGGGGGTCCAGTTGCCCTTAAATTTTTTGGTCACTTAAAAAGGGCATTAGAAATTTTTATTTCCGGTCGAATGAGCCCTCTCACGATATTTAGGAACACTGAGTCGATACGATCACCCCTGGGAAAAAAAACAAATAAAACGCATCCGTAATCTTTCTTCTGGCAGAAAAAAAAACAAAATTCCACATTTTTGCATATAGGAGCTTCAAATTTCTACAATAGGGTTATCTGATACGCTGAAACTGATTTTCATTAAGATTCTATTACTTTAGGGGGTGTTTTCCTCCTTTTTCGAAAATAAGGCAAATATTTGCAGGCTCGTAACTTTTGATGGGCAAATCTAAACTTGATGAAATTTATATTTTTGAAATCAGCATAAAAATCCGATCCGATTTGAATCCGATTTGTGTATGCTCGCTTTTAATTAGATTCATTGGATCTTATTGAATGCCACATCGAATCCATTATCTATTATTTCAACTATTATGCAAGGGTTCTGAAACGCCAAAGCCATTTTGTTTCTACCAAATTTCTACTTCTCTTGATGAATAACGAAGAAGACCCGCTTCCAGCAAGCGACTTGCGAAGTTTTTAACTCATGAATAGGCCTGAATCTTTTAGAAATTCAAGGTTTGATTTGAGAAAGACTGATGAAAGCATTAATGTTTGCGGTCAACATTGATCGAGCTAGCGGCGCGCCGCCATCTCACTGGCGGTGGCACAGAAAAATAGTCGGTGGCACGCCGCCGCTACTATTTTTGGCCCCGCCGCCACCGGTCTTCCCTTATCGGCGCGGCACCGGGGTTTAACCATGATTATGGACTCAATTCAAGAGTAGGCTATCACACATCTAAAATCACTCAAAATTGCCAAAAATAGCATTTAACAGCTGAAAATAAATCTAATGATTTTGACAAAAATTGCAAGAGAAATGTAAAAAAGATATCTAACTGAACAGGCTGGGCAATCCTGAATCTTTTTTCTTTAAGTGGGTTTGCACTGTTTGTGATTGTACATCCAGTTAATTCATTTTTATGCAATTTGTACAAGTTTTTTTTTTCAACTAGTTCTAGGCATTTTTAGGATTTTGAGGGGGGCTAGCAGAAAACTACTAGGTTTCGTAACTTATCAACAATCCAGTCAATTACTGTCAAATTCTCCTTTATTTGTCAGGAATATAGTTGTTGAATTTGTTTATTGCTATGCTTACTAAAAAAGAAACAGCAATCAAACTATTACTGGTAATGAATTAGAGGCAACGCTGTAGCGTTGCTTATAGTAAAGGCCATACGGCTCCAATATTTTATTATTATTTATTATTTTTTTTTTCCAGAGGCACTTCATACGGAAGGAGTCGTCGTAGAAACTTCAAAGGGTGCTCATTCGATTGGAAATTGAGAGTTCTAGTGCCCTTGTTAATAGTCGAAAGTGATTGGAGGGCAACTAGCCCCCCCCCACGCCCATCATTCCCCCAAACACATCCAATCAAAATTTTGAGATAGCCATTTTGTTCAGCATAGTTGATTTCCGGATACAAAATATGTTTTTGAGGAGGACACTCCCCCACAACCCTCAGGGCAAGGGTTTTAAGTTATGCCCTGGGGGCATACAAGGTTTTTATAGAAGGCGTTGTCGTAGAAACTTCAAAAAAGGCTCATTCGACTGGAAATTCAAAGGAATAGTGCCCTTTTTAATAGTTGAAAGTGATTGGAGGGCAACTA
>JAQQPU010029551.1:0-10059 GCA_029168905.1 Artemia sp. Kazakhstan ARC1039
ATCTCTAAACTTTGATTGAATGTGTTTGGAGAAATGGAGGGCGTAAGAGGGGGTCAATTACTCACCACTCACTTTCGACTATTAAAAAGGGCAATTTCAATTTCCAATCATATGAGCCCCTTTTGAAATTTCTACAACAACTTTCTACATAAACCTTATATGCCCCCAGGGCATAACTTACAACCCTTGCACTGAAAGCTCTGATGGGGTTATCATCCTAAAAGACCTAATTTCCAGAACTTTCGAATACGTTGAACAAAATGAATATCTCAAAATTTTGATTGGATGTGTTTGGGAAAAAGGCGGGCGTGAGAGGGGGGTTAGTTGCCCTTCAATCACTTTTGACTATTAAATGGGCAATAGGCCTTACAATTTTCAATTGATTGAGCCCTTTTGGATGTTTTTAAAACATCGCTTTCAATAAAAACCTTACATGCTCCCAGGACATAACCTAAAACCCTTGCCCTGGGGGTTGTGGGGGGGATGGGTTGTCATCCTTAAAGACCTAATTTCCTAAACTTTCAACTGCGTTGAATAAAATGGCTATCTAAAAATTTTGATTGGATGTGTTTTGGGAAAAGGTGGGCGTGAGAGGGGGGTTAGTTGCCCTCAAATTACTTTCGACTATTAAAAAGGGCACTAGCCCTTTGAATTTCCAATCGAATGAGCCCTTTTTCAAGTTTCTACGACAAACATTTCAATAAAAACCTTGTATGCCCCAGGCCATAACTTATAACCCTTGCCTTGAAGACTGTGGGGGGAGTGTCCTGCTCAAAGGTATAATTCCTGAACTTTAAACAGCGTGGAATAAAATGGCTATCTAAAAATTTTGATTGGATATGTTTGGGGAAATGGTGGGCGTGGAAGGGGTGTTAGTTGCCTTCCAATAACTTTCGACTATTAAAAAGGGCACTAGGCATTTCAATTTCCGATCGAATGAGCCCTTTTTGAAGTTTCTACGACGACGCGTTCACTAAAAACCTTATATGTCCCCACGGCATAACTTGCATCCTGAGGGCTGTGGGGGAGTGTCCCCCTCAAAAACATAATTTCTATCTGGAAATCCACAACACTGAACAAAATGGCTATCTAAAAATTTTGATTGGATGTGTTTGAGGAAAAGGTGGGCGAGAGAGGGGGGCTAGTTGCCCTCAAATCACTTTCGACTATTAAAAAGGGCACTAGACCTTTGAATTTCCAATCGAATGAACCCTTTTTCAAGTTTCTACGACAAAGATTTCAATACAAACTTATATGTCCCCAGGGCATAACTTATAACCCTTGCTCTGAAGACTGTGAGGGGAGTGTCCTGCTCAAAGGTATAATCTCCTGAACTTTAACTGTGTGGAACAAAATGGCTATTTCAAAATTTTGATTGGATGTTTTTGGGGAAATAGTGGGCGTGGAAGGGGTGTTAGTTGCCTTTCAATTATTTTCGACTATTAAAAAGGGCACAAGCCATTTCAATTTCTTATCCAATGAGCCCTTTTTGAAGTTTCTACGACAACGCTTTCTATAAAAACTTTATATGCCCCCAGGGCATAACTAACAACTCTTGTCCTGAGGGCTGTGAGGGGTTTGTCATCCTCAAAGACCTAATTTCTAGAACTTTAAACTACGTTTTGAACAAAATGGCTATCTCAAAATTTTGATTGGATGTGTTTGGGGAAAAGGTGGGCATGAGAGGGGGTTAGTTACCGTCCAATCACTTTCAACTATTAAAAAGGGCACTAGCCCTATCAATTTCCAATCGAATGAGCCTTTTTTGAAGTTTCTATGACAATGCCTTCTATAAAAACCTTATATGCCCCCAGGGCATAGCTTACAACCCTTGCCCCGAGGGTTCTGGGGGAGTGTCCTCCTCAAAAACATATTTTCTATCTGGAAATCAACTTCGCTGAACAAAATGGCTATCTCAAAATTTTGATTTGATGTGTTTGGGGGAATGATGGGCGTGGGGGGGGGCTAGTTCCCCTCCAATCACTTTCGACTATTCAAAAGGGCACTTTCCCTTTGAATTTTCCAATCGAATGAGCCGTTCTTGAAGTTTCTAAGACAACGCCTTCTATAAAAACCGTATATGCACCTAGGGCGTAACTTTAAACCCTTGCCCCGAGGGTTTTGGGGGAGTGTCCTCCTCAAAAAGATATTTTCTATATGGAAATCAACTACGCTGAACCAAATGGCTATTTCAAAATTCTGATTGGATGTATTTGGGGGAATGATGGGCGTGGGGGGGGCTAGTTGCCCTCCAATCACTTTTGACTATTAAAAAGGGCACTAGCCACTTCAATTTCCAATCGAATGAGCCCTTTTTGAACTTTCAACGACAACTTTTTCGATACGAAGTGCCCGGGTATGGAGAAAAAAAAAAACACCCTGTGCCCACATCGTTCTTTACTTAGGAAGTGCTAGCGCGCTGCCTATGATTATTTAATTGTCTTATATACATATTTTGTTCTTTTTGAGGGAGCTAGCATTTATAAAATTAATTTTTTGTTTTCAGGCAATAATGCGGAATCTAGTAAGAAGATACATTACTGATGAACAAAGAAAATCCGAAAATCAAGGAGTTACTGAAGATGATGTCAACGAAATAAAGCAAGACATATCAGCGTTTCGTTGTGAATTATTGGAGATTCTGAGGGGATCCGGAGTTAATACCTCTGTTGCGTCTGGACATCAAGGTAAAACAATAATTCTTAAAATTTGGATTTCTATTAAGATTTTGTTCCAGTTCCTAAAGAATCACTAATGAGAATAACTTAAACACAATCAAAAACTTATAAGAATGGAAATAAATTATAAAAAATGGAAACAAAATTAACCAGAAATATAAAAACCGGCGTCATCAACTAAAAATGAATTATAAAAAATCACCAAATGAAAGTGTAAAACATATAAGCTTTTCGCAGGGCCGTATCCAGGATTACTTTTCGGAGGGGGTTTTACTCCTTTTTTGGGAGGGGGGGGGATTACACACAAAAAAACTAAAAAAAGGCATACAAAATTTGTTTATGTCCATTTTTGTTACGTTTTTACGATTCAGACAACCTTTCGGGGGGGAGGGGTTCAAACCCCCTAACCCTCCCCTGGATACGGCCTTCGCTTTTCGTTGTGAACTATAACAGTTTTTTTATAGAATCAGAGGTCAGCCCCACTGTTTTGTCATTACAAAAATTATTAAAATTTAATTTACATTGAGATCTGGTACCAGCTCTCAAAAGATCACTTATCGAGATCAACTCATTGACTATGGAATGCCGCTGTGCTACATAAAATGGGATGGGCTACATAGAACGGGTTGGTAAAGCCTAAATCAGCACTACAATGGCATGTCGCTTGATCTGTGTTTCAAATTGTATACAGGCATCAGTGTTTCTACTTCAAATCTTTTGAAATCCCTAAGAGGCTAGTGGAATATCCCTAGAAATCCCAATTTTCAATACCAAATCCCTATAGGTGTCCCCATTTTCTGACTTCTTTCCAAGTTTTTAGTAAAGCCTCGTTATGCTGACTTTTGATAGCATTTGTAAAATACGACTGATTTTACAATTAAAGACTTTTTACTTCTACCAAAATATCTTCTTTTGAGGTTTAAAACAATACTTTTGATTTATTTATTAGTTAACTTCGGTTTTGTTTATAGATTTCGGTGCCAGATTTTAGATTCTGGACCATATAAATACATTTCATTTATTTGTTTTTCTCTGCCATTTTTTTCGTCTCTATTAGTATTTTTGTAACACCCTAGTTTTATTTGAATTGTTACGATGGATTGGCATGAATGATATCCAATCAGTCGGTTTTTAAAGCATTATTTTTGTTTAAACATGTTTTGACTTGTTTTATATCGAGTCGTGATTAAGTTAAAAAAAAAATGAAAAAAAAATTATCTGTCGACGGATCTGTCAAAAGGTGACTGAAAATATGAAACTAAAGGATAGAAAGTTGCATAAAATGTGCTTTGAATAATATAGAAAAGATAAAATATAAAAAAATACTTAGGCATTGTTCACATTCGTGTAGTAGCGTGCAGTAAGACGAAATAGATTAAGTAACAGAAATAGATTCAATTCTTTTTCTGCTACGCATGACCAATCAGAGGGCTTAATTTGTTGCGTCAGCAGCTCAGTAGATATGGTAGTGAATATAAATAAATATTTATTTCAAACGGTTATTTTTGGTAATTTGGGTTATAAGGCCACACTGCTTGACACATCAATGTGAAAAATGCATCAATTCCTCAGAATACGGTTATATTGACAATAGAAAAACAAGAAAAATCAGCTTTTAGTCAGAATCAGATTCAATACCTTCTTCCTTTTTTCTGATGGGAACTGAAACCTTGACTATTTTCATGTTGAGCAGTAAAAAATCTCCAAAAATCCCTGGGGTTCTTTTTTGGGCCCGCTTCATACTATGTTTTGTCTTAAGAATCCCACGTAATGTTTTCGTAATAAGCTTGTTCCGTCTATCGGTCTTTATGATTTTTACTGCATTGAAAAACCTTTCGACGACAACGTTGGAGAATGGAAGAGAAAGCACAAATATTACTGCCAATTTTAGATTTTCGTATAGCTCGGTTCCGGAAGAGTTTTTCTTCGAAAAAAAAACAAACAAACACCAGTAGATAACCGCATCAATATTTTTCAATATTTTCAACATTGATAAGACTTTACTTCACCCACTCCTGTTCGATTTTGTTTCCATCCTATGACAATTTCCCCTAATTTTGAATGAAGTGTTGGAGAGAACCAGGCCGTAGTGACTGAGCTGATACAGGGTCAACCATTTCCGCATATTTGTAAATGTCAAAATCGAAACGAAATTCAGTTTGAATCTCCTGCATAGCTTCGATGTAAGAAGATTGTGCGGCTCTGAGGATCTTTTCAACTGCGTCTTGGGGCGCACCAGGATCTGATTTTAGCCCCAAGAGGGAGTTCTGCCCATTTGGATCCAGATAATACTTTCGAGGGGAAGGTAAAAACTTGGACCATTCTCATTAAGTTGAAATGCATTTGTTGACTTCACATAGTCCTACTTTATAAAGCTCAAAGACAATTCCTTGAAAAGACATTCAGTCTCTAGTTTTAGGCGATAAAACGGTGGTTTGTCAACTTGAAAAGCTACATTGAATTCAGAAGAAATCTCAATGCAAAGGAAACAAATTCAGACATGT
This sequence comes from Artemia sp. Kazakhstan ARC1039, assembly GCA_029168905.1. Classification (NCBI taxonomy): domain Eukaryota; kingdom Metazoa; phylum Arthropoda; class Branchiopoda; order Anostraca; family Artemiidae; genus Artemia; species Artemia sp. Kazakhstan ARC1039. Next base: position 5,183 of record JAQQPU010029551.1, read on the forward strand.
TCATGACTGGGTTCAGATTTGTGTATACAAGCTCATTGAGCTCTATTAGATCATCAACTAGTAGAAGTTTGCAGTAGGCACCAAGAGCATTCAATTGTTCCAAAATTCTGCCCACAGCAGCTTCGACTGAAAGCCATCGTGTCTACCCAGACTCCAGAATCTTATGCATTTCAACTTGGCAGAACTTTTGAAATTCAAGGAAAAGCGTTTTGCCTTTTGTGACTAAGAACCTCTAAGAAGCAAAAAAGCCTGACAATTTTGATAGATTTTTATATATAGTAGCTGTTCCATTTTGTCTTTTATCAAGTTAATTTTTTTAATCAAAGTAATGTAACCTAATTTCATGACAACTTTACAGATATATAGCACAGCAGACAAGGGGATATCAATGAGTATCAACTGGCTTTCAATCACCTTAAAATAACCATCTTGTAAATGAAAACATTTCTTATTGACAAGAAAGTCATGATACCATTGAAAGAACAAAATGTGTGAAATGTCAGTAAAAGGTGACAGATCACCTTGTATCCCAAATTTATTCAATTTTTGGTGTCAAAGGGTAGCAGCAGCTTTTGATCGCAGTTCAAATATCAAGAATCAGCTTGAGGCAGGGACGCTGTGGAAACAGGAAAAGGCAGAGAAATTTTAATGAAAATATCACACAAATCGCTATTATCTGGATAACTAACCAAGTTTTCGGTGAAGGTGCAGAAAAGGGATATCTGACAAAAACATCTCATTTATTGCTGTACGTTATTCAGTCTAATGTGCTCTAGAGGTTCAGAGGACAGTCCAGTAGAAGCAGAATATAAACAAATATTTTCTTACTGTATATCCTGGTTTAATTTAACAGCACCTCTGCACCTTTGACTGCAGGGGTCCATAATTTGCACCTATACCAGGTTTCCTTCAAATTATTAGTAGTGTTTAAAGAATTAAGGACCCCTCTTCTTTTGACTTTTAAGCCAATTTGGTTGTTATCGTCGTCTTCTAGAACGCTCCATTCATCAGAGGCAATCATTCAAACATAAGGAACCTCCAAATTGACTGTGCAAAAGATCCTTAACTCACTTTATGGCGCGTTCAGACTATCACCTTTCTGGAAAAAAGGCTAAAAAATTATTCCCGTCCATTTTCTTTTTTGGGTTGGGAGAGGATCTTCTAGGGCTGAAACCCTAGAAATTCATTAAAAAATCCAGAAGACTTGTTAAAATCCCTAGAAATCCCCAAATCCCTAAACAAAAAAGTTTGCCCCTAAAAGACCTCAAAAATCCCCATTATAGGGGGAAAATCCCTAGAATGAAAACACTGACAGGCATGTCGTCTAATCTGAGCCCACTCAATTTTCGAATCTAGCGTGAAATATCTACGACCAGTTTAGGAACTCGAAAAGCCACGGTAGCAAACTAAGCAGGAGTTTAGCCAGTCTTTCAGTTGTTGCGGGTTTATCAGTGATAATGGTAATTTCTTACAACGGAGAAATTTGTAAAACATGATAAGTTACTTATGCATTGAATAAGCGACGCAGCAGATGGTGGTTTCAAATATTGTTCTGTGCGACTGCTTTACCGTAACAAGAATACAAAATTTTAATAAACATTTTGGCATTTGATATTTCAAAATACTTAAGACCAAAATAAATGGACGAAAAACAGTCTGTCGCTGTGATTTAATTTCACGGTTAGTTCATGTCGTTCCTTTCTCCGATTAAATAAAAAAAAAGTTTTTCTAACTGAAAATAAGGAGCAACATTAAAACTTAAAACGAACAGAAATTATTACATATATAAAGGGGGTTTCCCCCTCCTCAACACCTTGCTCTTTATGCTAAAGTTTTTAAGTACTTTTAAAAAGCGTCTTATTGCTCTAATTAAACGGCCTTGTTTCAGGAGTCATTCTTACAGAATTGGGACAAAATTCAAACTTTAGCGTAAAGAGCAAGGTGTTGAAGAGGGGACAACCCACTTTATATACGTCATAATTTCTGTTCGTTTCAAGTTTTAATGTTGTTCCTTACTTTCATTTGAAAAAACTGTTTTTTTTATTTAATTTCTTATCGTTTTTTAAATAATGCCAAAAAAACTGGCCTCCCTCCACAGAGAAACACCCTCTCCATGGAAGTATTATCTAGACAATTCGATCCCGGTGGGAATTTACCCCGGACAATTACTCTTAACCACTCTGCGCGTTTTTGAGACGGAAAAGAAAAAGCAAGACGTATAAAGAAATTTTGTATAAAAATTTTGCAAACTCCCCCCAGTGTATAATTTCCCCTGGCAAGTTCACTCCCCGGAAACTTCCATCCCCATGGAAAAAACCCGAGGGAAAAGTCCCAGCAGAAAGTTTGTCACCCCCCTCCCCCCACCCGAAAATGTATGCATACATCCCAATAAAAAATAGTATGCGCAAATAATGGCTGTAAAGGGGTCGTGTTTATTGGGTCTTTCAACTATCATGAACAAAATGGCTATCTAAAAAACTTGATCGGACGATTTTGGGGGAAAAAGGGCGGGGGAGGGGGCCTAGTTGCCCTCCAATTTTTTTTCCATTTAAAAATGGCACTAGAACTTTTAATTTCCGTTTAAAAGAGCTTGCTCCAGATATTCTAGGATCACTGGGTCGATACGATCACCCCTGGAAAAAAAACAACAACAAAACAAATGAACACGCATCCGTCATCTTTCTTCTGGCAAAAACTACAAAATTCCACATTTTTTTTTCGATAGAAGCTTGAAACCTCTACAATAGGGTTTTCTAATACGCTGAATCTGATGCTGTAATTTTCATTAAGATCACTTGACTTTTAGGCCCCCACCCCCTTTGTTTAAACTCAGGAAGATGTTCTGAGGCTCGTAACCTTTGATGGGGAAAACTAAACTTAATGGAATTTATATATTTGAAATCAGTATAAAAAGGCAATTCTTTTGATATATCAGAGTTTCGGTTAAAAAAATTCCTTTCTTCGAGTTTCGGGTACTATTGAGCCGGCTCGCTCCTTAATTACAGTTCGTTACCACGAACTGTTTGAAAATGAATGGCTATAATAGTAGTAAGTATCTATTGAATTTGCTTACACATATAGGAATCTCCTTGTTATTTGCTTACACATATAGGAAAAACACTTCCAGATCATGTACTTATGGATTTGCTTGCCTTATGTTCCTTGGTGTATTTCCAGAGCATGTACTTATGGATTTGGGTGGATTATGTTCCCTCCTATGCTATTCTAGGAGCTTATGTTCCTTCCTATGCTATTACAAGGGCTTATGTTCCCTCCCATGCTATTTTAAGAGCTTATGTTCCCTTCCATGCTATTCTATGTTCCCTCCCATGTTATTCTAAGGGTTTATGTTCCTTCCATGCTATTCTATGTTTCTTCCATTGTTATTCTATGGGACTTCTACACGTGATTAAACACGTCATGAAACTGCGTGCTATTTGCTTATGCCCCGTTGGTACCATTCCAAACGAGTGGGGATTCCCCTCCTGTTCCTAAACATTGCAAAAAGATAACAGTATGAACGGGGGATTCCCCGCACAAATTTGTTTCAACTCCAAGTTTTTCAACCAGACTGGTTTTTTCGAGCTGACACCTGTTTTTTAGGGGGCCAATCAGAGACAACGGAGATATTTACTCCTCTCTCACTATCTCCGACAATTTTTGTTGTTGCTAGCTCAGTTTAATTGTGGCAGTGAGAGTGTCAACACATGAAAAAATGTTCCATACATGTCCCCTATGTATGTACACACTGGGCAGCTGGTCATCATGCGAGAATTGCACAATGATTGATGAGTATGATGAAAAGTTTAGATTATGCAACCCGTATAAATTGCATAGAGGATATGCAGTACAAATTAAAAGTTGTAACTGCTGTCATGAAGAGGTGTGTGACTCTCATCCTAGAGGGCACCTATGCTCCAATTGCCACTATGATAAATGTAATCAGTGGGAGAATACACATCCCGGTATGATTGGAAAGAATCCTAATCGTGATTTTAGTTTATTGCTACGAGATTGGTATCGTCGCGGTTTTAGATTGTTCTGGGAGGAGGAGCCGGGTCAGCGATTCAACTGCTGGAACAACAAAAGAATATGGTTTCTACATCATCGTTGTGAAGACAGTGGGTGTTACGATTATAAGCCCACTGATTTTTATTTGACTGTGACGGAATGTGATTCGCCGCTTGAGGACACTGTTTGTGAAATTGCTTCAAATAAGCAAATTGAAACATGTGAATTCTATAGAATGAATGAGAATAGTATCATTGACTATAAAAAGAGATATGACAAGAGTGAAGTTACACTCTACTGTAGAAAATGTGACCCTGACATTGCAGTACATCAGGATCAGTACACTGTGAATTCAGATAATCTACCTGCACTAGTTGTTGTCGACAAATACCTATACCTAGTAGAAGATGAAATCTAAAGAGTAGAAAAGTCGTTTTATCATGTATATAAATTTTTATTAATAAACAATTTCACATACATTTTTAGAACATTTTATTCGTAGAGCACTAAAATCAATATTAAATACGCTTGTAAGTATATTTTCCACTAGAAAGTCGTTCAATCGAGGTAAGTCAACGAAGATGTCGAGAAACTGCTTGTAGGTGTAGCCACGACATCTGAACATGAAAAAGAATAGTGCATGAAAGCCACATGTCTTAGTCGTTAAATCCTGTACTCTTCGTTGATTTTGAATAATGGTTTTCCCACTGCTTTCAATAAAGTTGCTGATGTATGGAGTGTAGAATTTATACGATAGGCCAAGAGGATCAAAAAATTCAATATTCTTCGCTGTTTGAAAGATGCATAGCCAATGGCCGGTCTTCAAAGTCGATGGACTGCTATTAACAATGATTAGGGTATTGTTA
>JAQQPU010029558.1:0-10056 GCA_029168905.1 Artemia sp. Kazakhstan ARC1039
GTGATTTTCATTAAGGTTCTATGGCTTTTAGGGGGTCTTTCCCCCTTTTTTCGAAAATCAGCCAAATTTTCTCAGGCGTCTAACTTTTGATGGGTAGGATTAAACTTGATGGCACTTATACATTTGAAATCAGCATTAAAATCTGAGTCTTTTGATGTATCTATTTGTATTAAAATACCGTTTTCTAGAGTTTCGGTTACCATTGAGCCGGGTCGCTCCTTACTTACAGTTCGTTACCACGAACTGTTTGAAAAAAGTCAAAGTGAGAATTTCCGAAGACTAGTTTTTTTTAGATTTCAGGAAAGATAAGAAAAATAAGAAAAATATATTATATAAAAAGACAATTCAAAAAATTGATACAGATCTTGAAGAACAATATTTAATCTCACACACGAAAGATCATAACAAAACGGGACTATGAAAAAGGAAAACATTTTTTAATAACACAGCTAAAAAGAAATTGTACCGACAAACAAAGACCAAATATTTTGAATTTACAAACGACATACTCCCCCACCCCCCGGGGGGGGGGGACTTAGCTTAAACCAACTTATAAAAAAATCTGGGAAAAAATGACAAATTTAACAAATAAGAGCTATACAAGACAATCTGAGCATTAAAAGAAAAAGTCAGACCAATCAATTGGTGTCAGTTCCTGAAAATTTACGATGAGGGAGAGAATTTACTGCTGAACATGCAGAGGGAGTGAATTTTTTTTTTTTTAATTTGTCTTTGAAAATCCAGGGCAGTGTCAAAAGCGACTAATTTTCAGGTAGGCAAGCCCGTATTGTATCAACTGCACTGCATGCAATTTTATTATCTGCCTTAGACTCAACCTTGTGTTGGGTGATTCCATACAGAACTTGAGATGAATGGCTTCTTTTTTTCTCCACTCTTCAAAAGCAATACTATTTAATCGCGAATATTAGTATACCCTAATAACTGTTTGTTGGTGTTCAGAAAACTTTTGGTATAACTGATCTTCAGCTGGAGAAATCATCTACTACCAGATGGGCACACTGGAATACATCAGTGAACAGAGTACTGAATAGATACAATTTTATTTTGGCCGTTTTATCAAATACGAGAACATCTAGTAACGGGGAATCTGCAGCTCAGGCCACGGACTCATAATCGTCAGACGTCAGACATTTGAATTTATATTTATACTCAGTCTAGCAAAAAAAAAATTGTGCCATGAACTCTGTGTGAGCAGCTGCAGAAGGTAGACCTAGTTTTTTCTATTAGCTACTGGTCTTATTGTAGATACGCGAGATAAAATTATAGACACACAAACTGATGATGGTTTTGATGAAACTTTCATAAAGCAAAATAATTTTCTTGTGGGTGCAGTCTCACTGAAGACTTTTTTACAAAATTCTCAGAATTATGATTCTTCATGTAAAATACCATAGCTTGCACACCAAGTAGCTTGCTGCTTATGTGATTTTGTAACAATGTCGACTTTGAGAAAAAGCAATCTTGCTGAAGTGAAAAATAAACTAAAATACTTTTAGAAGGGATCATTTTCTTGTGACAGACAGATTGGGCTCCAAGTTTGGAAGTCGCTCCGTGAATGCTCTCCGCACTTTACCAATACTAGCCGACTAGCTAGTGTAGCATTGCATTACAAAGAAACTTACATTGACACAACTCTGTTGGCCTCGCAAATGGGTCTTGCGAGAAGATTTACGCTCATTAGCTAATACGCCAAAATATTTCTTTGAACTTCGCGATTGTCTGAATTGTTACAATATCCCGTTACAATATCAAAAGCGTATTCCGAAGTTTTGGAATTTATGTAAATCTTCATTACTCTGTGTATCACAACGGCTAGTAATGAGAGATTCTTTTCTACGCTAACCCTGAATAAAACTTATTTAAGATCAACAGTAGGCGACGAAAAGTTCAGTGATCTGACGTTGATATTTAGTGAAAAGGCTCTTAAGGAATTGTTTGACTTCAGTGCTATGGTTAGGAAATATTTTTAAACATATAAAATTATTATATAAAATTCAAAAATATAAAATATATGCTTAAATTTTTTTTTTTTAATGAGACCTTCTCGGTTCTCAGTGTTACAATAAAACTGTGAATTACTTTCCAAATTAAGTTCTCTTTGTATTCATTAAACACTTTTAAATTGCTCCTTACTCTTATTGGTCGATTTTTGGAGAGACCTGTGGTAACCACTATGAAGAATTTTCGCTCTTCAACAACTGTGAGCTGACCAATTAAGGAGGCTCATTGAGGTCGCTTAGCCCCCCTCCCTTTAGTTCAGAATGAAATGACGCCACTGTTTTCAACAAACACAAAGCAAAAACAACCCAACAATTTTAAATCATGATTATCGTCACAAAAGCCAGAAAGACAAAACTGTAAAAAAAAACTAATAAAAACTGACCAATCATTGCCAAAATGTTTATTAAGGGTAAAGGGGGGCAATTAATTCTTACAAACTATCTGCTGCGTATGTCCACCATGAGGGGGATTACGTTGCTGCACCGAGAAAATCTAACATTTGGTTCTATTTAATGACCAATGCACCTTCTTGGATAGAATAGTTCAAAGTATATTTTTGGTACTTGTATGATATACCCCCTACCGCTCAAGAAGTGAAGTTAGGTTAATCCTAATAAAATATACCTAAGTATAATAAAAATATAATACTTTAGAAACAAATTTCGGCTATATATTTGCATATTAGGGGGGGTGTGGGTTAAGTACAGCAGGTCTGCATGCAAAATGTGTTACCTACAATTATTATGATATTATAAAGTAAGAATTTTTTTATGACTTCATACTGTCCAAACACTTTTCGCCATCCCTCCCCCTAATCTGCAAATATATAGCCCAAATTATATATTCTTTCACTTCTCTTTTCTCATGCTAAGTTGAGTGAACCGGTTTACTGTCCGTTAATGCATGAGCAACTTGAGCGGTAGGGGGTATATCATACAATCATAGCCAGCGCAATAGCGCTGCCTAAGTAAAAAATGATGTTAGCACAATGTATTATTATTTTTTGGTTTCTTGGTCTTAGATCAGGGCACTTCGTATCGAAAGAGCTGTCGTAGAAACTTCAAAAAGGGCTCATTCGATTGGAAATTGGAGTGGCATGTGCCCTTTTTAATAATCGAAAGTGATTGGTTTCAAAATGTATCTATTTGTATCTATTGGTAACCCGTTTTTTAGAGTTTTTGTTACAATTGAGCTGGGTTGCTCCTTACTTACAGTTCGTTACCACGAACTGTTTGATATAAGAATCTTAAATAAGAATTTTTTTGTCATAAGTACTCTCTTTCTACCCTCTCATTCATTTCTGATGATACTGTTTTCTCCTAAAATAATAAAGTTCAAAATTAATAAAAGTATATTTTCCGATGAGAATTTCAAATTTTTTTGCAGCCTTGCAGTAGGAAAATAGCATTAGTAATAGGAGGAATTTCCTTGAAGCATATTAACCACCCATTTTAAGTTCTTTTAATGTAGTCCAGGTTTCTAAAATCTGTATAAAATTATAAAATAAAAAAAAATAAAATAAAAGAAGAGAGTTTTTCCGGCAAAAGTGAAGAGCGAAGTTGAAACTTAAAAACAGATTAGACTTGCTTAAGTTTTTCAGATAAATGAAATTGTGTAGTAAAATTGACTGATTTCATTGCCAGTAAAAGTTCACTGATAACTTTATAAATTAGTCATTTTCTACATTCATGCCACTTAAGGATTTTTGTTATTTTAATCCTGATTTGATTTTTTTTTTTTATTCCAATATTCACGGCGCCAGGTACTTCAAAGTATCTTATTTGCCGCTATTCATTTACCTCTTTCAATGGCCTCGAGGTTTTAAATGTTTATTGAACCTTCTTTTGAAGGTGTCAACAGAGGGATTTGCAGGGATAATATCCCCAGGAAGATCGTTCCAGATAGAAGTGCAACGCCGAATGAAGCTGTTCCTCAAGTACTCAGTTTTGGCGTATTCTCCTTTAGATAATTGGACCGAGCCGTGTGCCTTCGTGTCTGCCCTGTCGGCTGGACAAAGGGGGACACAATTCGAGAGAGCTCGTCTGAGGGAGGCGAATTCATGTACTTATAGAAAACAGCCATCGACGCTACATCAAACGTTTCATTTAGAGGCTGAAGCAATTCTTGTGTAGAGGCGAAGCCCGCTCTATTTGCCCTATTCTGGATCTTCTGAAGTGGTGCCAACAGTGTTTTCGGAGTACCAGCAAATATTGGGCATCCATATTCAGCTATGGGTCTGATGCAAGACTTGTAGAGTGGGATGATCGAGCTTGATGGAAGAAGGTTTTTGCAGTGAAGAGTAACTCCCAGCTTTTTTGCACAGCAGGTTCTCACCCGATCAAGGTGGTTGTTCCAAGAGAGATCGGTGGAGCAATGACTCCCCAGTAGACGAAGTTTGTCGACTCTCTTTATAGCTTCATTTTTGAACATGAAACTGGGGTGTTCACGTTGCACCTTTGATCGGGTAATTAGAAGCTCCTTTGTTTTCGTTGCATTGAAGTTGATCATCCATGCATCAGACCACTTTTCAATTTTCAAAAAATCCATCTGTAGGGGAAAGGGAGGCTTGTGTTGGGTCTTCGTGTTTAGGGACGGTTGAGTGTGTCGTGGTATCGTCGGCAAAGTGATGCAGAGGGTTTGCGAGGTTGTCTCCCATGTTGTTTATTTAGATAAGGAAGAGCGTAGGCCCCAAGACACTGCCCGTGGGTACCCCTGCTTTCACTGGATATTCATGGGAAATAAACCCGTCAAGAACAACCCTTAGTGAACGATCGGAAAGAAAGCTCTCAATCACTTTTAACAGACATCCACGAACACCATACACATAAAGTTTCTTTAGCAGGCCACGGTGCCATACTCTGTCAAAAGCTTTCGCAATGTCGAAGGATAGTAGCCTGATGTCGTATCCCATTGCTAGTAGTTCTATCCACTCCTGATACTGGGCCACTAGGCATTCTAATGTGGAGCGTTTCCGGCGGAATCCATATTGGCGATCACCTAGAAGGTCATTTGATTCCAGGTAAAGAAGAAGTGTTTTATTGGAGACACTCTCGTAGACTTTGCCAACACAGGAGAGAAGGCTAATAGGCCTGTAGGAGCCCACGCTCGTTGGATCGCCTTCTGGCTTTGGAGTAGGTATAACATGGGCGGACTTCCATGTTCATGGGAAGGTTCCGGAGCATAAGCACAGCCGGAAAAGCAATGACAAGGGTCCAGCTAGTTCGGCACTGTAGGATTTGAGGACAACAATTGGAATGTTGTCAGGACCGGTGGCTTTGGTCACATCCAGATGTTGCAGAATGCGAAGGATCTTGGAAGCAGAAAAATTCACGTGTTCCAGGACAGTGTCGGTTCGGTCGGAGAATTTTGGCACTTCTCTACCGTCATCGTCTAGATTCGAGAATTCAGCAAAAGCCTTAGCATGAGCTTCAGCCTTTGCCTGTGGATCTTGTACTACTGTCCCGTTACTCTGGAGAGAAGGAATTGTGGTCCCTTTGGACGACGGTAAAGCCTCCTTGACAATTTTCCACCAACTCTTTGCCGAAACAAGTTGAAGTTTGGTGGCGAATTTCTCCTTATACTGAACCCGGGACTGTCGAATTGCTCGAACTGCATCTTTGCGCGCATTTATGAATGCAATTCTGTCCTCTTCGCTCTTCAAAAGTAGCCATCACTTGTGTGCCTTTTGCTTTGCTCGGATTGTCTTCTTACACTGGGCGTTGAACCAAGGTTTGTCCTTACTGGACACCTGGATCTGCTTTGAAGGGATATGCTTTTCGACAGAGTCAACTATGGTCTGCTGGTACTTATCTGCAGCTTTCTCTGGGCCTTTCAGGAGGAAGGCTCTCCACTGCTCAGAAAAAAGAGTGTTTCTCAAACCGTCCCAATCACCTCTTTTGTATAGCCTGATTGTTCGTTCATGCTTTACTGGAGGCAGAATACGAAGGTTTCCACGTGCAATGACGGGAACGTCGTCACTGGTTAAAGCAAGGGCGTCTACCTTAAAGAAATCAGGGTGATCTGTGAGGAATAGGTCAAGACGAGATGATCCGTTCGGGCCATGATACGTGTCGAAATCGACAAGTTGTTCCAGCCCGTAAGAGAGAGATAGATCATACAAATCCGACTCTTTCCTATCAGTATTTTTGCTGCGAAGCCACACGCTATGATGGACGTTGAAATCTCCATGAATGATAATGGCAGACTTAGCGTACTTGCCCCGAATATATTCAAGGGAGGTTTCAAGGTAGCTGGTAATCTGTTAAGTTGGAGGGTTATACACGGTACCGACAATCACGGATTTACTTGGGAGGGTCACCCTGACCCACAGAGTTTCTTCTCCTGCTGAATCTGGTATGTTCAGGCATGAATAACGTATATGGCTAGGTATATAAACAGCGACACCTTCTCCTCGTATTTAGCGCCGTCAGTACGCTCTCGATCCTGCCTGAGCAGCGTGTATCCCTGTATGGTAACCTCACTACTCTGAAATTCTTGTTTTAGATTAGTCTCAGTGATGCACATGATAGATGGCTTGACCGAGTTCGCTAAATGTAGGAACTGGTCAAACTTGGATCTGAGACCTCGTACATTGCAGTGGGCTACCGTAAACAGGTCCGTTTGGATGGTCGGTGGACGTTCTACAGGTCGTCGTCAAAATGGCTGTTTGGTCCGAGGCTTTTTGTTGTTAATCATAACCAGGTAAAAGAAGCTTTGCCGGGTGGTTAGCCCAACAAAGCCCATAAATCCATTTCTATGTATCATTAGACGGGGAACGGTGCCACCTGCCACGCACCTCATTACCGCACCTTCAACATTAGTTCAAAACATTTTTCCAAAAATATGTTGCTTAAACTGCGAGACAGTAATTTTCATCTTAATCTAAACTACGAGAAGTAAGTTTCATCCTCGCTTTTACTTTCATCAGAAAAGTAATGTTTTCATTTTTTTCTTGTTGATTCCCAAGCAGAGGTCAATTCCACTACGCCACTGCAGGACCAAAAAAGAGTTATTGTAAGAAAATCTGAAAATTAGCGAAAACCTGAACATTTTTGAAAGTTTGACATATGGGATCGCAATTATGTTTTTGCCAGGTCTTCAAAAATGCTATTCATTTCATGAAGTTACCACTTTACAAAATAAAAAAGTAGTAGAATATGCTATCTTAAAGCTATGAGTGTAATAATTTTAATTTGGCGCTAAAAGCTACTAAGAAGAAAAACTTCTCACTAGGTGCCTTGATCTTGCCCTGATACCTTTCCACTAGTCTCAAATATCATATGAAAAGCTAAACCAGCCGTGCTAGCTAGCTTGCGGAAAATCTCCTTTACATGCATAATGCAATTACTTTTCATAAATTAGGCCAAAAATTATTCATTTAAGGATATATCGAATCTATACAAAAATTGCGTTTAAGGTTGTAACAACAGATTATCTTTCGATTATGGTACTAGGATCAAGACTGTTTAAGACAATCATATACAATACAAAACACCATGAAAAAGGAAATAGTGTTTGAATTTTTGCGTCAAAATCGGTGCAAATGAATCTTAGGAGCAAGTTTACCTAGTTTAATTTTTATGTCCCTGGTATTTTAGATTACATAAACACAGGCAGCACAAAAGCGCTGCCTAAGTTAAGAACGATGTTGGCACAATACATGATTTATTTCTTTTAGACCAGGGCACTTCGTAAAGACGGAGTTGCTGTAGAAACTTCGAAAAGGGCTCATTCCATTGGAAATTGGAAGGTCCCTTTTTAATAGCCGAAAGTAATTGGAAGGTAACTAACTCTCCATCCACGTCCACCATTTCCCCAAACACATCCAATCAAAATTTCGAGATAGCCATATTGTTCAACGTAGTTCAAAGATCTAGAAATTATGCCTTTTGAGGAGGACACTTCCCCCACAGCCCTCAAGGCAATGGTTGTAAGTTATGCCCTGGGGGCATATGAGATTTTCATAGAACCGTTGTCTTAGAGATTTCAAAAGGGGTCATTCAATACGAAATTCAAGAAGCTAATGCCCTTATAATAGTTAAGAATGATTGGACAGCAAATAACCCACCTCTCACGCCCATCATTTCCCCAAACACATCCGATCAAAATTTTGATACAGAGATTTTGTTCAACGTAGTTGAAAGTTAAAATTAGGTATTTTAGGATGACAACCTCTCCCCCCCCCTCCCAACAGTCCTCAGGGGAAGGGTTGTAAGTTATGCCCTGGTGGCATATAAGGTTTCTATAAAAAGTGTTGGTGTAAAAAATTCAAAAAGGGCTTATTTGATTGGAAATTAAAAAGGATAGTGCCCTTTTTAAAAGTTAAAAAGTGATCGGAGGGCAACTAATCCCTCTCTCACGCCCACCATTTCCCCAATTAAAATGTTGAGATAGCCATTTTGTTCAATGTAGTTTTAAGTTCTGGAAATTAGTTTTTTGAGGATGACACCCCCCCCCCCCCCACAAACCTCAGGGCAAGGGTTCTAAGTTATGCCTTGGGGGCATATAAGGTTTATATAGAAAGTGTTGTCGTAGAAACCTCAAAAAGGGCCTGTTCGATTGGAAATTGAAAGGTTTAGTGCCCTTTTTAATAGTCGAATGTGATTGGAGGGTGAAATCGCCCCCCTCCCACGCACATACTTTCCCTAAACGCAACAAATCAAAATTTTGAAATAGCCACTTTGTCCAACGTAGTGGAAAGTTCTGAAAATTATGTCTTTAAGGATGACATACCCCTCAGGGCAAGGGTTGTAAGGTATGCCCTGGGGTCATATAATGTTTTTATAGATAACGTTGTCGCAGAAACTTCAAAAAGGGCTTATTCAATTGGAAATTTTAAAAGTCAAAAGTGATTGGAGGGCAACTAACCCCTCTCTCAGGCCCATCTTTTCCCCAAACACATCCAATCAAAATTTTGAGATAGCCATTTTGTTCAACGTAGTTGAAAGTTCTGGAAATTAGGTCTTTGAGGATGACACCCATCCCTGCCCCAGCCCTCAGAGCAAGGGTTGTAAGTTACTATTTGGGCCATATAAGATTTTTATTGAAAGTTTTGTCGTAGAAACTTAAAAATGGCTCATTAGATTGAAAATTGAAAGGACTAGTGCCTTTTTCAATAGTTGAAAGTGATTGAAGAGCAACTAACACTCCTCTCACGCCCAACATTTCCCCAAAGACATGCAATCAAAATTTTGAGATAGACGTATTGTTTAATGTAGTTGAAAGTTATGGAAATTAGGTTTTTGAGGATGAACACCCTCTCACAGCCCTCAGGGTAAGGGTTGTAATTTATTCCCTGGGGGTATATAAGGGGTTTATAGAAAGCGTTGTCGAAGAAACTCAAAATGGCTCATTCAATTGGAAATTGAAAGGGATAAGGCTCTTTTTAAGTATCGAAAGTGATTGAAAGGCTTGAAATTTTTATAGTAAAGATCGATATGGGTACAATGCATTTCAATTTTTTATTTTTGTTGAAGCCAGGGCACTTTGTATATAAGGGGTTGTCGTATGAACTTCGAACAGGGCTCATTCGACTGAAAATAAAAAAGGCTAATCTACTTTTTAATTGGTCGAATTTGATTGGAGGGTAGCTAGTCCCCCTCTTGCACCCATTCTCCCTCTTGTCTATTATGTTTAAAAACTGAATGCTGCCTTAAGATTGAATCAAAATGCACTGTGTTAATAGTAGATGGGGGTGTTACTCTGGGGGGGGGCACCATATATGGGCATAGAGTCATTAGGGAGAATGATTGCGTAATCGGTCAATGACCTCTTTCTCCAGGTGTGTTTTTGGCACGCCCTCAGCGAATGTTATGATCCAGAAATAGTATTTGTTATTGTTTCCGAGGCAAAATGCCAAGGTCAATGTTGTTGTTGTTTTGAACAGAGTCATTAGAGAGAACACGTGGTTAATGGGGTCAATGTTGTTGTCGTTCGAAGCAAAGTTAATGACACTTCCTTCCTGTTCGAGGCAGATGTTATGATCCGGAAATAGTATTTGTTGTTGTTATTCGAGCCAGATGTTATGAGGTTCCG
>JAQQPU010029561.1:0-10055 GCA_029168905.1 Artemia sp. Kazakhstan ARC1039
AGTTACTATAAAGCCCGGACTTTTAGTAGGCTCTGAGAGTCTTTTTCTAGTTCCTTAGCAAAACTCTGTTCAAGCTGGGGATCAGGTGCACAAAAATTAGAAGCGTAGTTGTCAGTGCATTCTTTCTCGAAGGGCTTACATGAGGAGGATCAGAATTCTTAATACCTCTGTAATTTTTCAGAAACTTCCATACCATGGAAGGGTCGATCTTGATTCGAGTTATATTTTCTTTTATTATGTGAGCCTGGTTTTGAGCTAGACAATTTAAGAATTTGTATTTCGTAATCTAATTTTATTCTAGGTTGTTATGTTACCATTTGTTACCAACTAGGTTGTTATGTTACCAACTAGGTTGTTATGTTACCATTTGTTACCAACTAGGTTGTTATGTTACGAACTAGGTTGTTATGTGTACAATCTAATTTTATTCACTATGCCAACTTTAGGCCAACTATTGTCACACCACAACTGAAACCAAAACTGCAACTGACTGCGGGCATCACTAAGCTCGGGGTTTTCGTTTCACCTTGGTATTTCTGTTCCAATTCGAACTTTTCTAGTAGGTACAGCTATAGTTTCGGCCACTCTCAACGTATATACGATTTCACAGCAATAGGTATTCAGTGATAACTGCTTGTCAGTCTTACCTATGCCCAAGTTAGTCAGCAATAGGTGATAAGGAGCTTTAATTTTTGACAATATGTTACTACAAAATAAATGGTTAGTTTGGACATCAATTTTTTGCCACTCCTGTTTTCAGACACAGCGGTTATGATTCTTAAGGGGGGTACTAGGATTACTTGAAACAACGCAGAAGATATTTGAAACCGGTTGATGCTCAGAAACACTGATTGCATTGTTAATCCGGGAAAAGGGAAGAACTACATCCAAACATAGTGCAAACTTCAGGGCTAGATGACAAGGCCTGTCTCTAGAGTTCTTATGTGGACCTGCACACTGAGGGCATTTCTCTGGATTAACACAGTTAGGGGAAGTATGACCAAATGCTTGGCATTTATAGCACTGAGGGGACAAGAACTTGTATTCTGCAACAGGCAGCCGCTCATAGCCAATCTTAGGAGGACTGTCTATTGCTTTTTGTAAGTGTTCTCTAGTTTCGAATGTCAGCAGTCGACGTTCCTGGGGGAGTGCGACGAATAACGCCAAAATACTAACTTGATATTACTTTGGCATCTGCACCTTTATTAGAGTTAGCACTAGCTTCCGCAAGTTCCGTTGCGGCAGTTTTATTAGACATGGCAACACGCCATTAATCCTTTCACGGCTTCAAAGCAACAATACTTGAACTAGAATTGCCAGCTAAAGAGTCCAGAAAAATCTTACGGGCATTCGGACTGTCATGATTTTTGGGGGGATTCTTTACGACCACTTTATAAGTTGGCTTTTCAGGGACTATGATCGGAGCAGAATTCTGAGGGACAGTCTTAATACTTTTTTGTTCGGCAAAATTTTTAAATTCCATATACTTTTAACTTTTAAGCCTTTTCTTTTTTTTCATTTTCATTGTTTCATTTTTAATATAATTTTTAAGCAATTAACGTTAACTTCAATCTAACTAACATCAAATACCTTTCAACCCAACATTTCATTTGGACTAAACTGTCGTATACGGAGAAATTGCTAAAATAGAAAAAAGAAGAAAGAAAGACAGCAGCGCAAACCCTAAGAAGAATCACATAGTTCGTTGCAACGAGTTTATGTAAGAATTCACTCTAGCCAATTGAAACCGAAACCCAAGAAAGTAGAAACTTTTCAGGAACAATACAAATACCAAAGGAATTTGGTTTTCATGGTAGTTCCAAAACAATCTTTTTATGCTTTAATTTTTTTATTATTTGCGTTTGTCATATTACAAATCTTTTCAAGTGCTAATATTTCTAATGTGGTAATATTAAAAACATTCTTTACAATATTGTATCATTGTTAAATGTTTTTCTGACTATTTGTTATTCATAAATATTTGTAAAACATGATGTGTAGCTGGAAACTATTTTTATTTCATATAATAGTATATTACGCGCTTATATACTTCTAAATGCAAACAAACCTTAAAATAAAAATTTTATTTTTTGGAAAGCTGATTAACCTTAAAAGATGGTAACTCTGATTTAAGGTTCCAGCTAGTTGGTTCTAATTAACTCAAAATTGAGTATATAATGATGATTTGGTTATTTAATGATTCAAAATTTTCGAAAAGGATAATATACACACCGGTGTTCAGGTTTGCCACCGTCAGTAGGATTTTACTAGATCTAGTAAAAAAAAAATCTAGTAAATTTAGAGCATCTAGTAAATTTCCCGAAATCTAGTAAAAAGTCCTGATTTATAGTAAACAAAACTTTTTTTTTTATTTTCCATGAGTTCAGCGACAAAAATTATCGTAAACATATGACAATTTACAATTTTTGCTTGTCTGTTTTACAATTTTGCTTGTCTGTCTGAGAGATAGACAAGCAGTCACCTATTTTCATATTTTTCAGTCTCCTATAGTAAAAATCGATGTTTTTTTGCGCGTGCGGCATAGCCGCAAGCGCAAAAATTTTTTTGAGCATTTAGTAAAAACAGATGCGATCTAGGAAATTTTTCCTCTCCGATTTAGTAAATTCTTCCAGGTCAGGGTGGCAACCCTGCCGGTGTTACCAAAACCTAGAAACAAAATGTACCACTAATTGCATGAAAAATGTACCAAAGACAAAAAAAAGATATACCTTATCCCAAATTATTTTCCGCGTGTTACGAATCGCGTAACACACGGATCGTCAGTGACGTAAAGTACTATCCATAAAAATTTTGCATAGGACATTTTCATTCAGTTTCTTCCTCCATTCCTTTGTTTTTCTTTTTTTCTAATACAGTACATTACTCCTGACAGTACTTGAAGAAATTGTTCGGAGTAACATATATTAACAATAACATTTTACTACAGGCCAACAAAAGTCATTGTTTTTCGGCCATTTACGAATATTTATAAACTTTGCAAATTTTAGCAAACATTTTCAAACTCAAAACGAGCAGAAATTAAAATGAGTAGGGCTCAAAACCCCTATGCCTTCCCAAGTCCAGAACATAACTTGCACTTTACTGAAAAAATATAGGTTCAAGGTTTAATTTTAAAATATCTGTACAAAATAGACATAAATAAAGGGTTTTTTACTTTATAATTTTTACTTTATACTTGTTTTTACTTTATAATTTTAATAATTAAAATATTATTAACATTTCGATTACTAAATATCAGTATATGTATATAAAACTGACAATGCACATTCATTTGTATTCTTTTTTATTAAAGTGTAAATTATGTTCTGGCCTCAAGAAGACATAGGGGTTTTGAGCCCTACTTATGTTAATTTCTGCTCTTTTTGAGTTTGACTCGGTTATTTATTGTAATTTCTGTTCGTTTTTGGATTTCATTTATTTATCGATGATGATTTGTGGTAGTTTCACGCTTGGTAGATTATTTGATTTTATTTTTGCTCATTTTTGGTTTAATGGAGTTCCTTACTTTTATTTGAAAAACTAATTTTGTGGAAAAAGCTCTTTTTTTAAGTAATTACTTTTCGTTTTATATTGACATAGTCTTTCCAGGAAAAAAAAAAATAATATTTTAAGTCTTTTCGTTTTTCTAAGACTTTGGCCTGCTATTTGTATGCCGGAGAAAAATTTTCAAGAATTTTAAACAACATATACCCTTTTAAAAATCTGGTCACAAATAGTAGTGTTTAATTTAGTTTCATACCTCCTCTAGTTGATCTGAAACAGAAAACTTGATACCTTTCGCAAAAAAATCTGTTTACTTTCTTTGATAGCTTGGATACACTTACGCTATTTTGATTTGGTTAAATTTTAAGAGCAGAAGTAGTCCCGAAAGTTTGAAAATAACACCCTCAGTCGTTCTTGGGATACTGCTGAGATATCTTATTCAGAATTAGCGTTAACACAGTTCATTTTGATTTAATCTTAAGGCAAAATTAGTTTTTAAACATAATGGGCAAATGGAAGTGTGAGCGTGGGAGGAGGATTAGATGCCCTATAATCATTTTCCACTTTTAAAAGGGCATTAGCCATTCCAATTTTCAATCTAATGAGCCCTTTTTCAAGTTTCTACGATAAGTCCTTCGATACGAAGTGTCCTGGTCTAAAGAAAATAAATAAATAAATAATACATTATGCCAACATCGTTCTTTACTTAGGCAGCGCGATTGCGCTGTCCATCATAATTTCTGTCCGTTTTAAGTTTTAATGTTGCTTCTTTCTTTCAGTAGAAACAATTTTTTTTTTTTTTTATTTAATCACTGACCAGTATTTACACGAGTCTGCGATTTGCCTAAAATTGGACACCTTTCCTGTTGCAGAATCTGAGTAATCAAATGCAGACTGAAACCATATGTCACCTCATTCAGAAGAGAAGAGGCACTCAAGTTCACAGCATTCACCTAACACAGTTGTCAACAGCCGTTTTAGTTAGGAGACTCAAATATAAACAAAGGGACGATTATTTAATATCTGACAACATATGTGTTCATTAACGTATCAAATCTATATCATAGATTTAGACCTTGACCCAATTGCGAGTGCCCCTCTCGCAATTGCCCCCACCCACAAATATTGCTATTTACGTTAGTTCTACCCTGGGATGAAAGGACGATAAACTTTCTATCTACAAGTAAAATGAATCAATTTTTGCAGTTCTGAAAAAAAAGATAACTTTCACTGGTTTCAAAGTTTGATAACTACATTTACCACGCAGGCTCCTTTTTCCTTAATAAAAATTTTCAAACTGAGGAGATTCATCTTGGATGGTTGGCTTTTGTTTTTATTCTACTGGATTCCCAACCATCACGAATCCAAGTGTCATTATAGCTTGATTTTTAGTCTTTCATTTTCAATCGGTAAGACTTGATAGTTGATTCGCAGAAAGATGTTTTTGTCGACCTTTGGACGCCGGAAGTGAAGTATCTGTTTACGAAAAAATGAAAATAGCTGACTGCTTGTCTGTCTCTTAGCTTGACTATGCTGAACAGATCAGGGTGAAATTTTGTAGATGAAAGAATACAAACATAGGTACAAAAATACTGGATTGTACCACATTGTATCATAATTTTGTACATAAAATGTACCATATTTGTGGGATTGTGCTAAATTGTACCAGTGGAGGTGAAATGTACCAAAATGGTACAATTGTACCACGTTTGGCATCACTGATACACACTTACTTTGATGATATAGGAATTAAAAACCTATTCTTAAAGAATACTTGTTATATAGTTTTTTTAAAAGTCGAATAGTATCGAATGAAACAAAAAAAAAAATAAATTTCATAAATATTTTAATGGGAACCCAAATTTGAAATTACTTGGGCTCTGCCAAAACACAACTGGCTTGCAAAAAATACAACATATCAATAAGGGTTGTCGCTCCAACGAAGCTATTGGTACTACTCGGGGTGTCTAAAATATACCACCATGGCATAAAAAGTACCAGCTACCCTAAAAATAGTCGCATGTGACACAAGGAACATATCCTAAGGATCAAATCTTCTTTGAACCCTATAGTTTTATCTTTGTCTAACCCTGTAAGCCAGAGTTGTTGTTTTTTTCTATAACTAGTTCTTCTCAACTGACTGTTGATATGACAGAAAAGAGCAGCTTATATTGGATGCAACTACAAGTATAATTGTCTTATCTCTGGATGTTCACTTTCAACAGCATAAAAATTAAAGAATCCCATCGGCTAATATTTTTAAATTTGTAATTTTTGCCGGAAGAATGATCACGGATACATTTTTTTTTTCTTAGGGTGGATCGTAAAGAACCAAAATCTTAGAAGATCGGGAGAGAACTCTTTTGAACAGATTTCAAAAGTTCTAGTGTCCTATTTAAATTATTAAAAAGACTGAAGGGAAACAAGCCCACCCTCCCACGTCCATATTTCCCCAAGGATATATGATTAAAATTTGAGATAGCCAATTCTTCAATATACTTTATAAAGTTTAATGATTATGCCTTTGGGTATGACAAAACCTCCCACAGACCTCAATGAAAAAGCTATAGTTTATGAAATTTCTCAATTGCTTGCATACAGTATTTGTTTCTGGGAAGCATTTGCTTCTGAATAAAAAAGTTCGTGGGGCCGAACTGAAAGTTAGGGGTGATGTGGCTCAAAAGCAGCCAAAAATCTAAGAAACAGTCTTGATAACAATAGATAAATCAACAGAATTTAATTTAGATAATAATTCAAAATTTACAAAATTTATAAAGTTTAATATTACCCATGAAAAGTTAAGAGCCCAGAGAAAATTTACCCAATTTTTTCAAAAAGGGGTAAAATACCCCCAGAAAATTAAGGGATATGAATGAAAATCATACCATCAGGTTCAGCATATTAGATAACACAACTGTAGAGGTTTCAGGCTCCTATGTACAAAAATATTGAATTTTAAATTTTTTACCAGAAGAAAGATTACGAATGTGTCTTTTTTAAGGAGCGATTACATCGAACCAGTAACCTTAGAATATCGGCATGGAGAGTTTATCGTAAACTAGAATTTCAGCACCCTACTTAAGTAATCAGAAATATTTAAGGGCAGCTAGCTCCCCCTCCTATGCCCCTTTTCCCAATAAGGTTGTCAGATCAAAATTCTGAGATAGCCATTTTTTCAGCATAGTCAAAAGAACTAACAGCTCTGCCTTTGAGGATGGCTTTAGGCCCCACAGCTCCCATGGAAAGCGCTGCATGCTATGAACTTAGCCCATTGTTTGCACATAGTATTGGCTATTGAGAAGTATGTAGACATCGCATAAAAAGCGCAATTTCAGTGTAAAGAGTGAGGTATTGAGAAGTGGGCTGCCTTTTCATACACGGAATAATTTCTTTTTGTTTTAGGTTAAATGTTACTCCTTACTTTCAATTGGAAAAAATACTCGTTTTTAATTTAATTTCTTGTCGTTTTTCAAATAATACAGAGAAATCTATGATGCAACACATGGTAGCAACATTACCCTGGATTTTTATTTACTACCATTATTTGATAATTTATGTTTGTTTTAAGTTTTAATGGTGCTCCTTACCTCTAATTAATTTTTTTTATCTAATCTATGACAAATTTTCCAAAAATGCCAGGAAATCCTCCCCTCGTTTTTGTGTAAAATTTCTCCTGGAAAATTCCCCCACAAATTTTCCTTCCCATGGAAAACTCTTCCCGTGGAAAATCCTCCCCTAAAAAA
Source organism: Artemia sp. Kazakhstan ARC1039 (assembly GCA_029168905.1). NCBI lineage: Eukaryota > Metazoa > Arthropoda > Branchiopoda > Anostraca > Artemiidae > Artemia > Artemia sp. Kazakhstan ARC1039. The sequence continues at coordinate 7,248 of JAQQPU010029561.1, forward strand.
TCTCATCCTTATCATCCTAAAAAAAAACTCAAAATCAAAATTTGCGGTTAATCGTAATTTCTTGGGAAAGTCGGAAAAACAGCATTTCTTAAGAATTACCATAATCAGTTTAAACAAAGGCAGATGTTCCATCTAATCAAAGGCAGCGCAATAGCGCTGCTTAAGTAAAGAACGATGTTGGAACAATGTATCATTTGTTTAGACCAGGGCATTTCGTATCGAAGGAGTTGTCGTAAAAACTTCCAAAAAGACTCATTCAATTGGAAATTGAAAGGGCTAGTGTCCTTTTTAACAGTCAAAGGTGTTGGAAGGGAAACTGGACCCCACCCACGACCACCATTTCCCTAAGCACATTCAATCAAAATTTTGAGAAAGCCATTTTTTTCAACATAGTTGAAAGATCCGGAAAGGATGTCTTTGAGGATGACAATCCCTACTCCACCCCCCCACCCCCACAACCCTCAGGATAAGGGTTGTAAGCTATGCCCTGGGGGCATATAAGATTTTTATAGAAGGTGTTGTCGTAGAAACTTCAAAATGGGCTCATTTGATTGGAAATTGAGAGGGCAAGTGCCCTTAGTAATAGTTGAAGGTGATCTTAGGGCGAATGCCCTCCTCCCCTGCCCATCATTTTCCTAAAAACTTCCGATCAACATTTTCATATAGGCATTTTGTTTAACGTAGTTGAAAGGTCAAGTAAATATGCCTATGAGGATGACCCCCCCCCCACAGCCCTCAGGACAAGAGTTGTAAGTTATATTCTTGGGGTGTATAAGAATATTATAGAAAATGTTGTCGTAAAAACTTCAAAAAGGGCTCATTCTATTGGAAATTGAAAGGCCTTGTGTCCTTTTTAATAGTCAAAAGTGATTGGAGAGCAACTAAACTCCATCCCACGCCCACTATTTCCCCAAACACTTCCGAAAAATATTTTGAAATAACCACTTTGTTCAATTTTGTTTGTATTTGAAAGTTTTGGAAATTGTGTCTTTGAGGAGAAAAACCCCCCTTCCCAGTCCTCAGGGTTGTAAATTGTGCCCTATGGTTATATAAGGTTTTTATAGGAAGCGTTGTCATATAAACTTCGGAGGGGGCTCAATGGATTGGTAATCAGAAGTTCTAGAGCTCTTTTTTAGAGTCAAAGTGATCGGAGGGCAGCTACACCCCCCTCCCCCATATACACACGTCGTTTTGTCCCGAAATGTATCTGATTGAAGTTTTGAGATAGCCATTTTGTTCAAAACAGTCTAAATATCATATAAAAAGGCTTTTGGGCCTGAAACAAACACCAGAGCCTAGGGGCAAGGGTTTTAAATTATGTCCATGGATTTTTTGAGGTTTTAATTGAAGGAGTGGTTGTATAAACTTTAGAGGAGGCTCGTTTGGTTAAAAACTGGAATTTCTAGTTCCCTTTTAAGAGTCAAAACTGATTGAGGGTAGCTAGTCTTCCCCCTTTCTGACAACCCCTCTTCACCAAACGAATCTGATTAAAATTGTGAGATCGCAATTTTGCTCAAAATCGCCTAAAGGACTAAAACAGTACCTTTAGGATTGACGCAACCCCCCGTGCCCTTGGGATAGGGTTGTAAGTCACAGCCTGGGGTCATATTAGGTTTTTATAGAATGGGTGGTTGCATGAACTTCAGAAGGGGCTCATTTGATTTGAAATTGAAAGTTATACGGTCCTTTTTAAGAGTCAAAGTGATTTGAGAGCAACCGACCTCCCCCCCCCCCCTAGCTCTTCACTTACCCAAAGACATCCAATGAAAATTTGGAGATGGAAATTTTGTTCATTTTAGTTGAAGAGTCTGAGAATCCGCTAGGGGGGGGGGGGGTTGGACACTTCCTCGGAGGTGACCAGGGAACAGGTCAGTATCTTAGTGGAGGGAGGCAGGATAACCATAAATGTACGCTTGAAAATTAGTGCTTTGCGTAAGGAATAAAAATAAAACAGTGTTGAGCTGGTGACGGAGAGAACAGTTCCCCTCCCTCGGAGTCCTCTCCCTTCGTCTTTCGTTAAATTTGGCAAGTTATTCTGTATCATTTTAAAGCTGCAACAACACCTAAGAAACTGCATCTATTATCAATGCATCCTCTGAAAATGAAGGCTGCTAGGTGTGAGCTGGAACCTATTGTTAGGATAATGTGAAATATCCATAAATTTATCTTAATGAAAAAGGGGTATTTCCTTAAAAGCTCTTGATACGTCTTAAATTCCATGTAATATCACTCCCCCTCCCCTACCTTCAGGGGTTGCAGGCTAGAAGCCCCCAGTTCTCTGTAATAGATGGTTCTTTTTTGCGTTTATGATAATATGACATTTTCATCTTTTATTTCTTGTCGTGTTTTGTAGGTGTCTTTTTTATGTTTTATTTTCATTGTCTGTGTTTTTAAGATGTAGTCTTTAGCACGAGTAAGACACGCTTTTCTATGGATTTTAATAGAAAAGCATAGCGGGGGATTTCAACCACAGGTGAATTTTGTCTAGTAACACCGCGGGGGAGTTTTTACGCGGGGGGGGGGGTATGTCTAGAAAGACATTGTAGGGGATTTCAGCCTTCTGGAAATTTTGCCTAGAAAAGCATCGTAGGGGATTTCAATCACCTGGGGGTGTGTCTAGACATGATTTTGCCTAGAAACATCATTTATTTCAAATATGTCCTGAAAAGATAACAAACATCAATAAGACAATGAAACATCAAACAACATAACCAACAAACAACAAAACCAAGAAACAACATCAACATAACATAACAACATAACATCAACATAACATAACATCAAACCACATAACCATCAACATAACAA
>JAQQPU010029563.1:0-10055 GCA_029168905.1 Artemia sp. Kazakhstan ARC1039
ACTTATGTATTATACAGACCACATCAGCGAGGTAAAGCTAGGTCTGTGTATACATGTGTGTACATGTGTGTACTTGTGTGTACACACATACACCTTCGCTCCATCTTGCTTTCTTTTCAAAAGGGGGGTTATTGCACGTATCCGCTTCCTTGAAAAAAAAAGGCAAAATTTAGCATGTAACAAAAATGCATTTTGGGTTTGGAAAAAATCAAACGGCTTAAAACAACAGAGCCCCCTCAAACTCCGTGAAGTCATTTTAAAAGGTATAACAATTATTTATTTAACAGAAATCCTCGCCTTCAATTGAACGGAAAAAATATAAGAATTATTTATTTAACAGAAATTCTCGCTTTTTTGAACGAACACCATGTAAAGAAAAAATCACACTGGCTTAAAACAACAGAGTCCTTCAAACGGATCTTTGAAAATCAAGATAATGTAAAAGTTACAAGGTAAACCACGGTCCCTTTGGGAGCCTAGAGAACCTTTGAGGACCGGGGGTTTTCTTCGGGGTTGGGGTGGGGGGATCGGAGCCCTTTGGGGTTGTGGTATGGGACCTCACGGCTAAACCACGACAAAGCACTACTCTCGTGGAACTCAATTCCCATTTAACTCTACCCCCGTGCAACTGAATCCCCCTTGTAACTGAACCCCTGTATAACCGAAACCCCCCGCGCAACTGTATCCCCTTTAACTGAACCCTCGTGCAACTCACCCCTCCATGCAACCCATCCCCCTCAAAACACTTTTCAGCCATTTCTTTTTAAATTGACAATATTTTTCAAACGTTACTTATGTATTATACAGACCACATCGGCGAGGTAAAGCTAGGTCAAGTCACAATGTCATTCTATCGTTACTTTTCAATTAAGCTATTGAATACTTTCTAGCAATGTCTCTTGTAAGCGTCAAATCTAGACGACACAGAGACGACACAGAGACGACACAAAGACGACACAGAGACGACACAGACAAATCATGGCATCTCCTCCAATTCACAAATCCCATTACCCTTTTTTTTGCAAAGGTTAATCAAACATCTCCGATTGTAAATGCATTAAAAAAATTTCCACTCACTAATTACCCCTTTTTTGCAAATGCTAAACAAGAAAAAAAAAACTGTCTGCTTTTCAAAAACTTGTCCGTTAAAACTCGAAACAAGAGTCAAGTACTTCCGTATTTCATAAGATGAAGAACAGATTTGTTTTTCTTATTCAAGATTATCTGGTCACTGACACCTCCTTCAGCGAGCCTCCTCTTTGTATACTCAAGCGTAAAATTGTTACTAATCATGCGGTTATGACTCGTTCCTCTTGGCAAAGGTGTAATGACCTGTAGAATAGGACTACCAGAAAAACCGGAAGGAACATAAAGGCCGCAAATAAAACAGGATGGAACATAAAGGCGGCAAAATGGAAGGTAACATACTACTTACATGGTCGCGAATTGACACCCTTACCTCTTGATCTGAATATGTTTTTGTTCGCAGGTTCAAACCGACACAAACAGGTTCAAAACGACTCAATAAAACTTCAAATTTAATTTAAGTAAAGGGCTAATTAAATTCTAGTCTGCTGAAGTTGGGGATGGGTGGCGCTTTTATTGTTAATTATGCTCATCTTACGTATAATTCTTTCATCAACTGAAATTTTAATTTATTTTAGGTTTAATTTCTTTTTTCATCATAGCTTCCTTTCATTTTAAGTTTGAATTTCTATTATTCAATTTCAGTCGAATGAACGTTATAATTTGCTCTACTTTTCTCTAAACAACTCAATTTTTTAATTTAACATTCGATAAGGATACCCAAGTAAGGTATCAAGCGCCTTTAATGCAGATGGCTTCACTAATATTTTCCGGACTAAAAAATTTTCTGTCTCTTATTGAGAAGAGCTCCCAGAAGGCGTCAGGACCTGACGCGTCAGGACCACTACCGTCAGGACATCGACAAAATCCGTCATAATATCGATAAAAAATCCGTCATAACGTCAAAAGTCATAACCTTGGCACGTCAGTTCCTCGACAGTCACAATCGCTATCTGTAAGAACGTCGACAGTCATAACATCTACAAAATCCGTCATAATATATAGAATTTTAAAACTTTAGTTTTTTGGGGTTTAGGGGGGGGGAGGTACATAGGTTTGGTTACGCATTTAGTATATGCTATGATTTAGTATATGCTATGGCTTCCTGGAGTAAACTGTTCACTCTTTGAAGGTCAGGGCAGGTGACAATTTTGTATTGGTATTATGACTCGTACTGATGTTTAGAAATCTTTTCCTTGATTTGCTAAGTGAGTATACAGCTTTCAGTCACTGTGCACGCACCTGTATACGAAGAAGAAAAAATTACCTTTTATTCCCTATATCGCAATATTGGAATATTGTTACGATTCGATTAAACAGTTCGTGGTAAGGAACTGTAGGTTAGGAGCGAAGCGGCTCAATAGTAACCAAAGCTGTAAAAATCAGAACTTTGATATCAATAGATGTATCAAAAGAATTGGCTTATTATGTTGATGCCAAATATATGAGAATCATTAAGTTTAGTGTTTCCTAAAAGACCCACCTGTTTTCCTAAAAGTCATCCGATCAAAACTCTAAGATAGGCATTTTGTTCAGCATAGTTGAAAAGCCCAATATCGTCAAAAAATATGTTTTTGAGGATAATATCACAGCCCCACAGCCCCTAAGGAAACATTTGTAAGTCAGGAAATTTGCCCATTGTTTGCGTACAGTATTTCTTATTCGGAATTATACAGACATTTTCCCGGGGAAGGGGAAAATTCTCTACTGTAGGATTTTGAACGGGAGTAATTTACCGTGGGGAGGGAAGTTCCTGAGGGGTGTTCCAAGAGAAATGGAGAAAACTTTCCAAGGGAAATTTTACACTGGGGGAATTTGCCAAGATTCTTATACAAAATTATTTTTATTTGTCTTACTTTTTCTTTGCCGACTCAATTTTACATGTGAAGATATTAAGGAGAATTGTCCGGGAAAAATATTTACCGGGTTGGAATTGTCTAGAGTGTCTTTGCGTAGGTGGGGAAATTTTCCATTGAAGTAATTCTCTATTGGGGATTTTTTCACAAGATAAATTCTTCGGAGAAAATTTTCAGTGGGAGCACCTTTCTACTAGCGAGCGAGGTGTATTTCTGAGAAAAATTTTCCACGGAAGGGGGATTTCTGGCATGATTTTAACAACAGTCAGATATTAGTCTTTTCCAAATAGAAGTGGGCTACGAAAAATTTTTCAGCCGGAATCGTTCGGAAGAGATTTTTCAGGGGGTAATTTCCAGCTAGAATAGAATTGTCTGGGAGATATTCTCATGGTGGGGGTATTTTATGCAGGAAGAACTTTATATGGAAGGATTTTCCCTGAGGGGAAGGAATTTCCATGCAGGGAGAAGCCACTTTCCCTGGCATTGTACGAGGGGACAGTCCCCTCATGCACATAATAAATAATTTTGGTTTTATGCAGTGAGATTTTCACATTGGGAGGGTATTTTCTGACGGTGAGCTTTCCAGAGGAAATTTTACATGGGGGAAAACTTTGCCGAAGTTGATATGCAAATTCTGTTTTAATCATTCATTTACGGGGAGCCAAATTCGAACCTGCATTAGCTGAAAAACTGTTCCCTCTGAACGCCCCGCTCTTTACAATCAAGTTTTTTATTACTTTAAAAAGTAGAGTTGTGACAATGAAGCAATCTTTAGCATAAATAGCGGGGCATTGAGGAGGGGACATCCCCTTTCATATACGGAATAATTTCTGTTTGTTTTAAGTTTTAATGTTGCTCCTTATTTTCAGTTAAAAAACCTTGTTTTTTTATTTAATAACTTAAAGGACCACCTATCTTGTTCATCATAAGCTTATTTAGTTTTTTGTGGCCAGACTGTTCAGGGTTAATTGCCCTAGCTTAGATAAAAAATCCGAATAAACGACATAAAATTAAAAGCCGACAGCTACTTTCCTTAATCTTGCTTAATCTTAGAAAAACTACTTACCCTCTCTCGTTTTGTGCCAGAGATAGAGATGTTCAGTGCTAATGAAACGTATATCCTAAGAAAGTGTGAATTTTGCTTTTCGACTAAATGTAGCAGAATTTTCTTTCAAAAGTTCAGGAAAGGGCCAACCCTAAAAATCTTCTAGCAAACTTGCTAGGACAACATTAGCAATTCTTTCAAAGGAAATGCCATGTGATCAATTTAGTAGCTTTGGGAGCTCCATGTGAAGCAACCTGCATTGATTGAAAACTTTGCCCTGGGAGAATTTGCTAATAGACACTGTCACCTGACGTTGAGGCTAGCAAAAGGATTTTTAAGGTATCGAATCATCTAAGTTTTTTAGAAATGGGAAAAACGAAAACTTTCTGCCGTGTTTTGCCTTCTTTATTCACAAAAAAATCAAACGCTGCATTTCCGAAAAAAAACTGAAGTATTTGCCTTTCATTCCGTCGAAAGTTTAAAGGCGTTTTGTAAAAGTTGTTTGCTTCTCCTGAATATTTTGGAAAATGTCACTTAACACCTTTCGCATTTCTACAGCCGATTCAATTTTAGTCTAAATACTGAAATTAAAAGTAAGTTTCTTTGGATCCAATCTTAAATTTGCTTGAAAGCACATTTAATTTTTTTTTAATGTTAAGTTATCGAATTTTGTTTCAAAATTATAAAAAAACATGAAAAATAACGCAAAACTGAACTGAATTTATCAACTGAATTTAATTTTAGACCATTAAACTTTAAATAAAAAAAAGTCTTTGGATCCAGTTTTAAGTTGTCTGAAAGCATTTAGGGGCTGAAGTAAAGCAAAATCTTGGAGGAGGCTCAATGTAACACGGGCGCCAATGAGGAAAATCTTGGTTTGAGGGGCCTAAGAAGGTGCCAATAATTGACCAAATTTACTCGAAAAAAGGGTAAAAATGGAGAAAAAACAAGAATGAAGGCGCCACAAAAAATCTTGGGGGAGCCCGCCTCCCCCCCTGGATCCACCCTCAGAAAGCATATTTTTTTAGTGTAAAATTTAAATTTTTTTTTTAATCTCTACTGGATTATAAGATAATCCTGGCTTCAAATGAAAAATTATAAGCTAGTTTCTCACGGGATAAGCCTTCCACCATTCAACGGTCAGTACATTATATAGATCCTAATAACAAATAAAAACTAAACTTTCAGAAAAAGAGCTTAGACTTTAAAACTTGAACTTTTTATTCTATAAAAGAATCAGATGACATACCTATTAATAAAAAGGAAAAAAAAGCGTAACACTTGTACCTTAAAATACAAGCATACTAAACACCAATTAAACACTAAACACCAATTTTTGCACAAATATGACACAAATGAACCTCGAATTTCCTAATTCTATAATAATTCTTTACAATATCACATCTTAAGAAATAATTCTTGAGTATACTTACTATTAATTTTCATTGATTCTTAAGAATATCACATAGTTAAGACTGAGGAGACCCAACACAGGCCAAGACAGACGAACGTTTTTGCAAGATATTTTAACGGAAATAGAAACCGTGTTTTTCTTAGTTTAAAACTGATTTTTAAAACTTCTTAGTTTAAATTTGATTTTTAAAACTTCTAAGTTTAAAACTGATTTTTGAAATTTTTTAGTTTAAAACTGTTTTTCATAGTTTAAACTAGTAAAAACTGTTTTGTTATCATATGTGGATGCATCAAAGCTTAAGGAAGGAAAACGATTTTTTAAATGGTCTATTCTTGAAAAAAGAAAGTTTCTAGGACAAGAATATAAGCGTAAGAATAATTCTTAGTTGTGCATCAATGCAAGGGAGGTGTGCTGATCCAAGTCCCTCCACCCCCCCCCCCTTTATTGTTCTATTAAAAATACATAGTTGAAGACTATAGATTAAATGTTATTATCTGGATCGCTCAGAAGCCAAATTGACGTTTTGTACTGCGTAATGTTTTAGTGTTAAAGTATGTTATTGACTACTTACCGCTACTTTATATGACTACTTACTAGTCATATGCTATGCAAAATATTCATAAGTCGCTGCTAGGCATTCATACACAGAAGGTGTGCGGACGTATTGAGAGAGAGATTTTGCTTTTTTTTCATTTTGTCATTTGCCGAAGCTATGCAAGTGGGAAACCGGGCGTTTGCTCAATTTAAATATTACAAGCTGTGGCCTTGCAAAATTACGCGGGTGATACCTGTCAAAGGTGATGGAAGTAATTATGAAGTTTGCTGTTACGGAACTGACGAAATTAAAATAGTAACGTCCGAGAATATATGGGTTTACGCGGAGAAATATGAAGAAGCGCTGAGAGATGGCAGAAAAAATGTTCAGAGCGCGATAAGGCTGTGTACGGAGGACTCTGAAGGTTTAGCCGGGGATTTATCTGAGTCGGTTAACTTGATGCAGCCAGAAATTGTTAACCTTCGTGACGGCATACAGGATGAAATTCGTAGGAGAGTGGAAGAGCAGTGCAGTAGATTAGGGAGTTCTCCGGTGACACAGATTAAGTCAGATTTTCTTGATACTGTTACGCAAGCTGTCTATGAGGCGATCGATCTGCAATTCAAGGGTAAATTTGAACTGCTTGAGAAATCACTTGGCGATTTGCGGGCAAGAATTGTTCAAAATTGCGCAAAGCTCCAAAAGCTTGAAACTAAGCTGGATGATATAAACCAGTCTTCTCTTCTGACTAAGGTCATTGTATCTGGGATAGACTCTCCCGCGCGTGATTTGCCTCACCTTGGTGAGAAAGTATTAGCTCGACTTAACAGTGAAATGGGACTCAATCTTGATAAATCCGTTGTCAAGGGTGCAAGGTGTTTGGGAGGTGCCTCGGAAATAAAAACTCCGATTGAACTTACATTTTTTACTGAGGCATCTGCAGTTGAGATCCTGCGCAATCGCAAGAATTTGAAGGGTACCCGAATCTATGTAAATGAGGCTCTAACCAGGGAAAGGCAAGAAATCTACAAGCTTGCGCGCAATAAGTTTGAATTGAAAAATGTATGGACTTTACGAGGTGTTGTTTATGTCAAGTGCGGTTCGCAAATCATTCCGTGTAAAACGATTTCCGACGTAGTTCAGATTCGCAATGTGTCATATGAACCTGTCGTCTAAACTAAGAAGCTGTGAATTTTTCTTTTCTTTTTTTGTTTTATGGATTGTTTTCAGTGTTTTCTTGATTCTCGTTTGAAATTAGATGTTATTCTAAATTCAGCTACCGGAAGTGATAAAGATATGCCTTATGTAAATAATCTACCTTAATGTGATTATTCTTCAGGCGAGTTTCTATCGGATAAAACAAAAAGTTGTAATTTTCCGATCAGATCGTTACATGTAAATGCCCAGGGGCTACAAAGTGCATTCAATGAACTGAAGCTTTTGCTTGCATCTAGTCCTATAGACATTGTTGGAGTTTGCGAAACTTTTCTGTCTGCTAATACACCCCTTACAATGTTAGATCTGCCCGGGATGAAGTGCATTTCGCGTACAAGGTGTCAGAATGCGAGAGGAGGTCAGATGCTTTATATTCGTGATGACTGGTCTTTTAGTATTCTCAGTGATTTGTCTGTATTTGATGAAGGGTTATGTGAGACTTTTTTGGTTGAAGTTGTACCTTTGGGCTGTAATCCATTTATTTTCGGGTCTGTTTATCGATCTCCGTCGGGTAACCCAAAAATATTTTTTGAAGTTTTTGAACCGCTGTTGAAAAATCTGGAAGCGTTGAAAAAACCGGTTATTATTTCGGGTGATTTTAATTTTGATCTTTTGAATCTCGATGTTGGAAATAATAAGGAGTTTTTAACTATGAAGTTGTGTTCTAATTTTCTTCCAAGTATTTCTCTGCCGACAAGAGTTACAGCTACCACAGCTACATTATTAAATAATATATTTTTCTCTCCTGCTTTATTTGATGCTGAAAAATCGTCAGTAATTTTGTCTGATATGTCAGATCATTTTCCGGGGAGTGTTCTTTTAAATTTAAATAATAGTAATAAACAACATCGAGATTCAACAATGGATAATTCAAATAAGCGATATACATGGATTGATAGTAAAGTTCTACGTCAGTTAATTGGTGACCATGATTGGAGTTCGGTTTATGGCTCAGATGACGCAAATGCTGCGTTTTCAGATTTTATTGATCAAATGATGCGACTGCGGGTTCGGGCTTCTTCAACACGAGTTTCGCATGGAAAGTTTGCGCAGAAATTTGACCCATGGATTACTGAAGGCATTTTGGCATCGTTAAAACATAAAAATAGAAAATTTAAGAATTATTTAAAATTACAGACACCTGAGTCGTTTGAAGAATTCAGAGTTTATAGGAATAAGCTAAATTCAATTATCAGACATGAGAAGAGAAAATATTATAAAGAGAAATTTTTGGAGTATAAATCGGATATGAGAAAAACATGGCAATTGATAAATGAAAAGATACGTCCTCATAGTCGTAAGAATACTAGTGTTAATTGCCTTGTTTTAAATGGAGAAAATGTTACAGAGCCCAATGAAATTTTAAATGCTTTTGGAGATTATTTCAGTAATATTGGTTCTAGACTTGCATTGACTATGAATACGCAACTGAATTCCCCTTCTGTTCCAGTTAATGAGCAACATGCGGAAAATTCGTTTTCTTTTTCTGAGATTAAGCCTCATGAGATTGAAAAAGTTATTCTGAAGCTTAAACGGAGTTTTTCTAAGGACGAATTTGTATTTTCGGCTCAAACCGTAAAGCAAATAGCGTCAAGCATTTCACCTTTGTTGGCACATATTTTTAATCTATCACTTATGCATGGGGTTTTTCCTGAGCTTTAAAAAAAAAGCAAATATTATAGCATTACCTAAAGCTGGGAGTTCAACTGACCCTTCAGATTATAGAGGCATTTCTCTACTTTCGTTTTTCAGCAAAATTTTGGAAAAACTTGCAAATAGTCAATTACAAAAATATTTATTTGATAGTAAGATTTTACACACGTCTCAATATGGTTTTATAAAAGGAAAGTCAACTGAACTGGCAATTCATGAGCTTTTACTAAATATTAATGATTCAGTAGATGATGGTCAACACGCGTTGGCGATTTTTCTTGATGTCGTAAAGGCGTTTGACACCGTAAATCATTCGTTACTTCTTTTTAAACTAAAGTCTTATGGGTTTTCAACACAAGCTGTTAAATTTTTTTCATCTTACCTTTCTGGGTGACGACTAGATTGTGTTGATAAATCTCGTGATCTCCGTTCCGAAACTTTTCCAATTAATTACGGAGTGCCTCAGGGCTCTGTTCTTGGGCCTATTCTATTTATTCTTTTTATAAATGATTTTCCAGAAGTTTTGCCTCTTTGTAAAATTATAATGTTTGCTGATGATGTAGTAATATTTGCTTCTCACCGGGACCTATCAGTTCTTTTCCAGAACCTCGAAAGTGCGTTACTAACTGTATCTGATTGGTATTCAAGGAATTTACTAGCTCTTAATGAAAAAAAAATGCCAATATATGTTATTTTCGCGAACTGGATCAGAAGTGTCAGATACCTTCTCTCTTTTTTTGAATGTTTGAATTAAGACGGGTAGATCAGTTCAAATATCTTGGGATTATTTTAGATGAAAATTTGTCGTTTCATAAATACGTAAAAACACTGTCGTTAAAATTTCCCGAAATATTGGCATGCTAACTCGTCTTTGTCACTTTTTTCCTAAAGCTATTCTAAAATCTATTTTTTATTATTTCGTGCACCCATATTTTCTCTATTGCATTTTGGTTTGGGCATCTACCTTTCCGTCTGTTTTCAAATCTCTCCAAATACTTCAGAATAAAGCAATGAGGATTCTTTTTAATGTTGATTGCAGAACTTCAGTTAGACACCTATATGGGACTTCAGGAATTTTCTCTTTGGACCAACTTCATTTAATTTCTATCTCTAGTATTTGTCACGATTATCAATATAGTAATTTACCTATAAGTTTCTCCGGCATTTTCTCAACTAATTCTCAATTTCATAATTATCCTACTACGCATCGTTCAGACTTTTCGTGCGAAATTCGCCCGACATCGAGAGCGG
>JAQQPU010029564.1:0-10055 GCA_029168905.1 Artemia sp. Kazakhstan ARC1039
TTATCCGATATAGCCGACAAATGATGTTGATAATGCATTTAAAGGATGTTGATAAAGCATTTATTCACTCTGATACTTAGATTTTGTCAATTTTATCCCATGTATCCGAGAAATGGATGTTGATACAGAATTTAATCACTCTGATACTTAGATTTTGTGAATTTTATCTGACATATCCGATAAAGGATGTTGATAAAGTATTTATTCACTCTGATATTTAGATTTTGTCAATTATATTCGTTGAATCTCACAAAAAATGTTGATATAGAGTTTAATCACTCTGATACTTAGATTTTATCTGAGATATCCGACAAAAGGATGCTGATAAAGCCATTAATTACTCTGATACTTAGATTTTGTCAATTATATTTGATGTATTTGACAAAAGATGTGGATAAAAAAATTAATTCACTCTGACACTTAGCTTTTGTCAATTTTATTCAGCATATCTGACAAAGGATGCTGATATAGAATTTAATCAATCTGATATTAAGATTTTGTCAATTATATTTGATGTATCTGACAAAAGGTGTTGCTAAGAAAAATTTATTCACTCTGACACTTAGATTTTGTCAATTTTATCCAACATATCCGACAAAGGATTCATCTGACAAAAGTATCTGACAAAAGATGTTAATAAAAAAATTATTCACTCTGACGCTTAGAATTTAATCAATCTGATACTTAGATTTTGTCAATTTTATCAGATATACCTGGCAAATGATGTTGATAAAGCATTTATTCACTCTGATACTTAGATGTAGTAAATTTTATCCCAAGTATCCGAGAAAGGGATGTTGATATGGAATTTAATCACTCTGATACTTAGATTTTGTAAATTTTATCCGACATATCTGATAAAGGATGTTGATAAAGTATTTATTAACTCTGATATTTAAATTTTTTCAATTTTATTCGATGTATCTGACAAAGGATGTTGATGGAAGCAGATTCAATTGATAAAGAATGTTAATAAAGAATTTGTTCAATTTTTCTCATAATTTCCTGAATTAAATTTCTGTATTGTGCATCCAAGAGGCGAATTCAAGAAAGAGTTTGTTACTTACTTACTTGCAATTTTTCATAATGACATGTCCAACAACTGATGTTAAAAAGGATTTATTCATTCTAATACCTAGATTTTGTCAATGTTATCCCATGTGTCTGACAATAGATGTATGCAAATTCCTTTTCTTACATCTCTGGTGTTTTAATAGACATTCTAAACGTTTGATATTCTAGCTTACTCTAAAAATAATGAACACATAACAATGTAATGCATAATATATTTTTAATGAAATAATGCTATGTAGACTATTAATACAAAAATATATTAAGATACATTATTAATATCAATTATCAACTTTGGACATTTTGAATCTGTTCCATAAAATAGTTCACCATGTTCTCTCTTGATATTGTAGTTATTGTCTTCTCTTAGTTCGTAATCAGTAGAAAAATCATTATTCCCTTTTGAGTCATACACAATTTTTACTGGTGTGTCATCGACAGGCTCAATATGCTTTTCGACTATGGAACTATTTGGTTCATTGACTGTTTGATCAATGGCAGTAACGTTTGCTGGTACTTTGTTTTTCACCGATTCATCTTTATATTCCATAGTGATATTTTTTGCCAATGCTCTTTTTATTTTTCTGTCAATTTCGCTGTCTATTATCACATTATTTTTACACAGGTAACAGTTTCGGCACGTAGACAAGATATGGTTTATGCTATTAGTAGAAGAGTAGGCCTTTCTTTTTCTGATCTTCCGTTGGATGCTAATACCCGTAAGCTGACGATAGGATGTATCAGTAGGTAATGTGTTAGCTGCAACAATAGCAAGGAGTTGTCCTCTATCATCAACGATTATTTTTATGTTGACATTCTGTTTGAGTGTAATCATCTCTGGAGATCTCAATCTTGCATATCCACCAACATAAGAGTTGAATTTTTTCGCTACTCCAAAGAAATTTAATTCCTTACTGTCATGACAATGCATGCATACATTTCCAATAGTGCTACCACTTGTACTTGTTTCATAGTTTAAATACTTCTCCTTGTCGGCATTCAATCCTACAATAACATTGTCATGTGAACACAATTTATTAAAATGCTCCATCTTCACTTTTTTCTAAAGACATGACTTATGTGTTTATCGCTCCACTGCGTAAAAAATACTGATTTAATACATGCAATAAACTAGGTAGTGTCCATAACCCACCATGAAGTACCAGAGGGAAAGCCGCATCGTGTCTCTGAGCAAGCATAGAGTACAATTGTTAGAGCCGTAAGCATATTTTATGTCATTTTAAGATACGTAATAAAAAAAGTTGAAATCTTTCAAAACGTGTTTGTTCACTTTCAGGTATACAATATAAAAGGTTTGGTCGCTTTTTGCAATGTGCTCGTCAAACTGCACTGTATATTCTTGTAGTCATGAAACTGCACTGCATATTCGTGCCTCAGGCTTGTGTAATTCCATGTATCCCTGAAACCAGCATATAAGTTACTACTAAAAACCTTATATGCCCCAAGGGTATAAGTTATAGCTGTTGCCTTAAAACCCCCGGGGGGGGGGGGGGGGTGTCATCTCAAAAGACATAATTACTGGACCTTTCAAAATGGCTATCTCAAAATTTTGATTGGATATGTTTTGATTGGCTATACCAAAAAGAAAACAAACTATATGGTCTTAAAGTAGTAGAAAGTCTCATATTATTATATGATTATGCGTTAAATTTTCACTTCGATCATATTTGCAAATTGTCCTTGAAAGTTGAACATTAATAATCCCGACAAATTAGACACGTGGCAAATTATTCAAAGTGTAAAATTAAAGTGGTTGTAATTTATAATCATTGATTCATTATCGTAGACCCGTGAGCCTGACAGGTCACATAGGAGTGCCAAAAAGATGTAACGGAGGAAAAAATCAAAAAACCCTTCTGATTATGAAAAACCCAGTCAAAAGAAGCGAAGGCGAAAGGATGGTTCTTTTTATTTAGTTTGATGTTGAAATCTCTTTCTTCTATCATTTGGTCTATCACATGGGATTTTAAGGAAGGGTAGCTATCTTGTGGAAAGGCTTTGCTTCTGAAAGAAGTGGACTTTCCTCCTTCTTCAAACTTTTATTGGAAAACAAAGAAAACGCTAAAAGGTGTGAAAATTTGTTTAGATCTATGTCTTTAGTGATGCCTAAAATTCACTTCGTTTTCTTATAAGTGATCACTTAACGGGTGAGGAATTTGGAGAAATACATTGATTATGATGCGAAATTGTGTGAGCCTTCAACTGGGGCTCCTGTCCTAAGGAGGAAGTAGTCAATCTAGACCAGTGGAAACATCTGACAAAAATAACCCAAACTAAAGCAGGGTGCAGCGGAGACTATCAGTATGGAGGAGCCGAGTGAATTAAAAACACCAATTAAGAACGGTATCGTTCTAGAAACACTTACATCTTCCTCTTCAATCTTTTGTCGAATTGGAATTCGATAAATAATTTTCTTGCGTATCTCTTGTAATGGATGTTACTGTAATATATTTTTTCTTGACGCCTTGCCGTTAAAAGCCTGCTATAAAGAGCGTGAACAGCTTTCACCATAACATGCAGGAATTCAAGGTTTTTGTTTGAAGAAATCGTATACAAGGTTTAAAGTGCGAAGTACAAAGTGTTCGTTTTTTTCAGTAAATTATGCAAAGAAAACGGGTATTTAAATCTAAATTATTTTTTGTTCATTTAGAAAAATTCTAAATTAACCTCGGATTAGAAATCTCTTTGCTTTCTTCTTTTTGAGTAAGATTTCAGTTATATAGTCGTTTTGTTTGCTGTTTACAATCGCAAAAAATATGAAACTTTGCTACTCTTCTGATGATTTTGGTTGTTTTAAACTTCAAGCTAAGGCTTATTCTTATGTCAAATGAAAAAAAGAAAACTGGATGGAAATTTGAATCGACCCTCATTTTCATAAACAATAACCTGGTTTTTATTTATACCTTTTTCAAGACTGTAAGAAACTAAATATCCGAGTAAAGTACCATTTTTGGGAAAGGCATAGAGAATTTAAGGTTTTACTTTGAAAATCTGAGTGAGAATTTTTGATAACAAACGAATGCTATCATAACTTGTAGTTATTATCCTACAATAAAAGTTTTTTCATTCCTAAGTAAGGTATCATTTCTAGAAAAAGCATAGAGAAATCAAGGTTTTAGTTAGAAAATCTGAGTGAGAGTTATTGCTAACAAACGAATACTATCATAGCTTAAAGTTATTATCCTACACGGGACGTTTTTTCTTTCCTAGATCTTAAACAGAAATTAGACAATTACTCTCCTGTCTTTTAATATTACCAACAAATTTATGAACAAACGCCTTAAACGTGCCCACTAGACACTGCATTGGTAACATCAAATCTGTGACGTATTTTCTCAGTTTCTTTTTTTAGTTTATTTCTATTTTCTTTTAAAGTACCAAAAATAAGAAATCTGAAAATTCAGGACAGCAACGGCTCTCATCCCTAATTAACACCCCTACCTGGCACTACAAGACATGACTTTAATTATAACAAGAATATCAGTAGGCTGCAATATTCTTATTCGTTTGTCTTTACGAGTGTTTCGTTTTCCCTTCTCACTTTGGTAAAAGTTTAAAAGTCCTTCTCACCAATTACAACAACGAACAGTCTGATTCACGGTTTGCGTCTACCTGCAAGCACAAGCTTCTAGGCAGGTTTCTTAAGAAAATTGCCTCTAAATGTGTTATCATTAGTGGAGATTTTAATGCAGATATAACTAACACAATATCTCCCCGATCACAAATCTTTTGGGGCTGTGTTCTTGATTATTGTGTTTGGCCTAAGAGTGGCAACTTTTCATACATTGGGCCGCTTTACTCAACTTCTAACTTAGACCATTTTGTTGCTTCGTTCGGCAGTCACGAAGTCAAAGTTTTAAAAGAAGGATTCTATTCTAACCACCTTCCTATCTCTACTTGCTTTTACTCCTACCAGCCTATGGCTCAAAATAAAGAATCAAATTGGTTTTCCTACCGAGATTGGAAAGATGTGCCAATTGAGTCTTTCAGTAAAGTCTATGACGAGATGCTGAGCAAAATAAAAGTGCCTTTCAGTCTTTTATGCGTTCGTGCTCTGCTACCACAAAGTGAAAAGTACATCTCAATTGAGCTTACCTCCTACTTGGCACAAATAAATCAAGCGCTGAAATGTGATGAAATAAGCGCCGTTCCTCTTCGACGTGTTCGTAAAAAGTCTCAGCTAGAAGATTGGTCAATAAACATAGATCTAGTGAATGCGTGTATTTCGGCCAAGCTATAGCTTTCTGTTTGGAACGACCGGCGCCGTCCGAGAGATGCCTTAGTAAATAACTTGAGGCTCTGTACGAAACGTAAATTTAACAAGGAACTAAGAAACCATAAGCTAACGCTAATCCAGAAAAATGTAATCCGTATTACTGAGGAACCCTCCAAACTCTGGAAGTATAGCAAGTCTAGCAAAGCCCAGAGTACTAGTATGCCTGAAAAGAAGTGGTTTGAATATTTTGCGAGGGAGTTCTGTGCTCCCAACCAAAGCACAGAGGAATTTTTTGATAAACAGCTTGACCTTCTTCTTTCAAATAAGACGAAATCTTTCCTGCTTGTGTCGCTAAGTGCTGTTCACTCTTTGATTCCAAAATTAAAGAAAAATCTTCCTCTGGTGTTGATTCTATGCAATTTTGTGTCAGACAAATAATTCCTATCCTTAAAAAAGGCAAAAAAGACGCTTCTCTATGCAGTTCTTATCGTCTCATTACCGTTTCGTGTACTACTTTCAAGCTCTTTGAGTCATGTTTTTTATAAAAAGACATTGAAGAAAATTGTTCCACCCCTCATCGTCATTTTTGGTACCAGCGAGGCTTAGGTAGAGAGCACGCTCTCTTTTTGCTTATAAATATGCTGAAGGATATTGAAGAAAGAGGTGATTTCTTAGTCTTGTGTGCACTCGATGTTGCAAGAGCTTTTGACTCTTGTATATTTTCGCAGGTTCTGCTTGAGGCCCTTGTTTTTAGTTGTGTGTGTTTTTGTTTCTGTTGTTTCTTTTTTGTTTTCTTGGTTTTTACTCTATCTTTTTCTGGGCTCTTCCCAGATTTTTGTGATGTGTTATAAATAAAATAATTGATAATTGATTGATTTATTTTTCTTTTCTTTTTTTTAGCAGGAAAAACAACTCACCTATGGCAATTCCTACTAAACTTACTTCAGAATTTGGATTACTGTCCAAAATTTATAAAATGGACAAATCGTGTGAAGGGTGCATTCAAAATAGTAGATTCCAAAGAAGTTTCTAGACTTTGGGGCATGCATAAAAATAACCCAAAGATGAATTATGAAACCTTGTCTCGTGCCCTCAGGTAAGCTACTACAAAATTTTAATATTTCCTAATACAAACTCTTCCTCTCTCAGGGGCATAAGTTGGGAATTTCTGAGATATCTCTTATATATTTGCCTCCCAAACTTCAAAAAATTTGAAAATTCTTCAAAAAATTCTCCAACCCCAATTTCAAATATAAAATTTTCTTTTATATTTACTAGAAAAAAATGAAGTCCTTGACCCCCTTTAACATATTTGTAATTTTTTGCTAAATCCTCTACCGCCAAAAACAAAATTATAGTGCTAAACTGTTTCATTCATCCTTATGGATTTGGGCTCTTGGATAAATACTTCCTCTAAATAAAGCAATGTTTTGATTAAAAATTATCGATTTTGCTCTGATCTTATTTTCTTCTTTTTTTTCTTTTTTTTTCGCTTTGGTCAACGATAATAAAGAAGTTGTTGTTTAAAAATTATTTAATACATTATGTTATAACTCCAGCACACAAAAAGATTCCTTTTCAGAATGGAGCAAGTTTCTTCACTCCTGCCGCTTTCATTTGCATTTTACATGAGGAAAATAGGTCCTAATACCCTTTCCTACCTTAGAGTAAATTCAGTTACTTGTCATACTTTTGTGGGAGGGGGATTTAAAAGGCAAATGCTTGGGATGGCCGTTCTCCAATCACTTTTCAACTTACCCTGAATGTTTGCCCTTTATACCCTTAGCAGTTCCTTAAATATTACTGATATTTCTATTGACAACCACCTTGCATATAGTAAGTTTTGACTTTGTTCAATATCACTCTCAACCTTTCCGTTGGATTTCACCTTTATGCCCTAACCTTTTTTTTACACCAAGAATAAAACGTACCCTATTACCTAAATAAAAACTTAATCGTCAACAATAGAAAGCTTGCAGAAATTACACCTTTACCTCGGGAACTGTGTGGGGTTATGTCAACATCACATACATAGTTAAAGACCTTCGAACTATTTTGAAGAAAATGGTCTTCTCAGACCATTAATCGTACTTCTTTGGGGGGAAAAAGAATGTTGAAGCATGGTTGGTTGCGGTCTGAACGCAGCTGAATCTGAAAAAGAGCCCCAAAACTTTCAATTTCCAATGATATGAACCCCATCCAAAGGCTTTTCGACCATCCTTTTAATACGCAGGGATTCTAAAAAAAAACAATGAAAATACCTTGAAGCTTTATGGCTTTTTATCATAGGCAGCGCGCTAGCGCTGCCTAAGTAAAGAACGATGTGGGCACAATGTGTTTTTTTTCTCCACCCGGGCACTTCGTATCGAAGGAGTTGTCGTAGAAACTTCGAAAAGGGCTCATTCGATTGGAAATTGGAGTGGCTAGTGCCCTTTTTAATAGTCGAAAGTGATTGGAGGGCAACTAGCCCCCCCCCACACGCCCATCATTCCCCCAAACACATCCAATGAAAATCTTGAGATATCCATTTTGTTCAGCGTAGTTGATTTCCAGATAGAAAACATCTTTTTGAGGAGGACACTCCCCCCCAACCCTCGGGGCAAGGGTTTTAAGTTATGCCCTGGGAGCATATATGGTTTGTATAGAAGGCGTTGTCGTAGAAACTTCAAAAAGGGCTCATTCGATTGGAAATTCGAAGGGCTAGTGCCCTTTTTAGTAGTCAAAAGTTATTGGAGGGCAACTAGCCCCCCCCTCGCCCATCGTTCCCCCATACACATCCAATCAAAATTTTGAGATAGCCATTTTGTTCAGCGTAGTTGATTTCCAAATACAAAATATCTTTTTGAGGAGGACATTCCCCCACAACCCTCGGGGCAAGGGTTTTATGTTACGCCCTGGGGGCATATAAGGTTTTTATAGAAGGCGTTGTCGTAGAAACTTCAAAAAAGGCTCATTCGATTGGAAATTCAGAGGGCTAGTGCCCTTTTTAATAGTCGAAAGTGATTGGAGGGCAACTAGCCCCCCCCCCCCCACACGCCCATCATTCCCCCAAACACATCCAATCAAAATTTTGAGATAGCCATTTTGTTCAGCGTAGTTTTTTTCCAGATAGAAAATATGTTTTTGAGGAGGACGCTCCCCCACAACCCTCGGGGCAATGGTTTTACTTATGGCCTGGGGGCATATAAGGTTTTTATAGAAGTCGTTGTCGTAGAAACTTCAAAACAGGCTCATTCGATTGGAAATTCAAAGGGCTAGTGCCCTTTTTAATAGTTGAAAGTGAATGGACGGTAACTAAACCCACTCTCATGCCCACCTTTTCATAGGCAGCGCGCTAACGCTGCCTAAGTAAAGAACGATGTGGGCACAATGTTTTGTTTTTTGTTTTTTTTTCTCCATACCCGGGTACTTCGTATCGAAGAAGTCGTCATAGAAACTTCGAAAAGGGCTCACTCGATTGGAGATTGGAGTGGTTAGTGTCCTTTTAATAGTCAAAAGTGATTGGAGGGCAACTAGCTCCCCCCCCCACGCCCATCATTCCCCCAAACACATCCAATCAAAATTTTGTGATAGCCATTTTTTTCAGAGTAATTGATTTCCAGATAGAAAATATGTATTTGAGGAGGACGCTCCCCCACAACCCTCAGGGCAAGGGTTTTAAGGTATGCCGTGGGGGCATATAAGGATTTTATAGAAGGTGTTGTCGTAGAAACTTCAAAACAGGCTCATTCGATTGGAAATTCAAAGGGCTAGTACCCTTTTAAATAGTCGAAAGTGATTGGAGGGCAACTAGCCCCCCTCCCATGCCCATCACTCTCCAAAATCCAATCAAAATTTTCAGATAGCCATTTTGTTCAGCGTAGTTGATTTCCAGATAGAAAATATGTTTTTGAGGGGGACACTCCCTCACAACCCTCAGGGCAAGGGTTTTAAGTTATGCCCAGGGGGCATTTAATGTTTTTATAGAAGGCGTTGTCGTAGAAACTTCAAAAACACTCATTCGATAGGAAATTCAACGGGCTAGTGCCCTTTTTAATAGTCTAAAGCGATTGGAGGGCAACAAGCCCCCCCCCCACGTCCATCTTTCCCCCAAACACATCCAATCAAAATTTGGAGAAAGCCATTTTGTTCAGCGTCGTTGATTTTCAGATAGAAAATATGTTTTGAGTAGGAACTCCCCCAAAACCCTCAGGGCAAGGGCTTTAAGTTATGCCCTGGAGGCATATAAGGTTTTTATAGAAGGCGTTGTCGTATAAACTTACAAACAGGCTCATTCGATTGGAAATTCAAAGGGCAAGTACACTATTTAATAGTTGATAGTGATTGGAGGGCAACTAGCCCCCCTCCCACGCCCATTATTCCCCAAAATGCATCCAATCAAAATTTTGAGATAGCCATTTTGTTCAGCGTAGTTGATTTCTAGATAGAAAATATGTTTTTGAGAAGGACACTCCCCCACAACCCTCAGGGCAAGGGTTTTAAGTCATGCCCAGGGGGTATTTAATGTTATTATAGAAGGCATTGTCGTAGAAACTTCAAAAAAGCTCATTCGATTGGAAATTCAACGGGCTAGTGCCCTTTTCAATAGTCGAAAGCGATTGGAGGGCAACTAGCCACCCCCCACGCCCATCATTCCCCCATACACATCCAATCAAAATTTTGAGATAGCCATTTTGTTCAGAGTAGTTGATTTCCAGATAGAAAATATGTTTTTGAGGAGGACACTCCCCCAAAACCCTCAGGGCAA
>JAQQPU010029565.1:0-10054 GCA_029168905.1 Artemia sp. Kazakhstan ARC1039
TATATAAAGAGAGAGATAGAGAATAAATTGTATATATATAATACACAATTATCTCATTATCTGGAATATATATCATTTTTACAAGGAATTGTCAAGTAAAAATTCCTTAATTCTTCTCCACGTTTTAGAAATGGAAGGTCAGGAATTACAACTACTTGGATTTTTTTTTGGATAATTTTTGTTTCTTCTAAATTTCCAAAAGGAGAAAAATATTTTTTTTTGTCAATGAAAAGATGGTTCTCTAAAAATATTAAGATAAACTATTAAAAGGGAAGTATGTAGAATTTGAAGAGCTTTGGAAAGAGCTTTTATAAGAAATGTGATTTTCTCAGCACTATCTTAAGAAGTTAGCTGTAAGCATTGTTTTAATTCAGGACGGAATTATATTTTTAAGAAGCAAATAGCTTCAATACAGGACATTTTCATAGACTGTAATTGCTAGACCTTTTTATTTTTTTTAGTGTTAAAGACAAAAAGAATAGTTGTTACAACTAAAAAAAAATTAATTACAAGGAAAGGACAACAAATTAAATACCTATTCAGCAAAAGTACAATGTTGAGAGTTGGAAGCGTCTTTCAAAGCTAAAAATGAGAACTTGTATAGATCCTTTGTTTTTGTTTTTTTGGTTACATTGGTTGACAAGTCTAACTCTCATTCCTTAAAAAATTGAAATTTTATGTAACTTCCGTTTTAGGACGAATCATGTGGCAGACAAAGATAATCTAAAGTCTCAAAATAGAAACAAATTTTCAACATACACAACCTTTCCAATTTCATAAGTAAGTCAAATTAACGTTTCCAGTATTCACAATGGAAAAGTTTTTTCTTCTTCAAGGATTTTCAGTTAAAATCTTTGAGTCTGAATATGCTGGAAAGCAATTTTCACCTTAGTTTTCTCCACTGAATTTACCATAGTGACCGCAATTATACCATAATGACCCCTTAAACTATTCCATCACTCTAGAAATATTTCAGAAAAGGAGTTATCATAAGATAGCAAAAAGTTTAGATGATGAGTGATAGTTAATTAGTAGTATTGTTGTTCCGTCCAAAAACATCAAAGTAACTTTATTAAAACTCACGGATTTCGTATATGTCTTCTCCGAAGCCCCTAACAAAAAAAAATTCAAAGTTTGGATCTATACATTTCAAATCATATGTTGAATTGCTCGGTGGGTTGGCACTAAAATCTTTAACTAATAGCCGCAATAGGTGGTTACTATGTTTTCAGATTCTCAAAAACCTTATTTTTGTTATCCTTTGAGTTGTTGTCAATTTTACAAATTTGTCAAAAAAATGGTTCACTTTCGCTTATTGTTAATTTTGTTAGTGAGGAAAAATGGTGAGCAATGTTAATTTTTGAAGAGAAAAAATATTTTTTAAAAGCAAATCTTGAATCCCATTCCCAGAGCTTGCTTAAGGCAGCCCTGATTAAAAATATATAAAATTTAAACGTTTGGTTACTTTTACAATGATAAAAACTAGTTCTAGATTGTAATGTTTTCTACATGTAAGTAGCAATTTTAATCAGTAAAAAAAGTGCAATACGGGGCGTTCTGTCTTGAAATACTTAAAAATTTAATTGTAGGAGAAAGTAAATTACTCGGTAGAGCCAACAGTTTGGCAAAATAAAGTTATCCGTTATTTGTAGACTTTGAGTCCACAAAAGTGGTGGAGTTCGCTTCGTATTTTGGTATTACTTGATTTTTTTTAAAATAATACCTTCAATTCTCTGACTTGTTAAAAAGAGTACATGCATTTATTTTTAGTATATGTAATAAGTATAGCTGGAATCATACTTTCAGAGCTTGCTTAAATTAGCCCTAACGGCAATTATTAAATTTAACCGTTTAGTTGCTGATAAAGTAATAAATTCTAATTTCAGATATGTTATTTTTCTACTGCTAAGTTTCAGACTTCATGAAAACAAAATGATATTTAATTGTTTGACCTTGAGTCCATAAACAATGGTTGAATTCCATCCGTTTCTCACCGTTTTTTAAATTTTGGTTTTTATCAATGAATAAAACTCAAGTGCTTAATTTTTGTATATTAATAAGGAGAGCTTGAATTACCCTTCCTGAGTTGCTTAAAGTAACCCTGAAGGCAACTACAAAATTTAAGTGTTTAATTCCGCATACAATGATAAAAACTAGTTTAAAATTTACTATTTTTCTACTGGTTTTTGTTACTGGTATTTTGCAGGTTTTTTCATATATACAAGTGTGACTAGGGGGATCCTGCAATGAACGCTCAACACTGTAAGTGTCGGAGCAAGGCCATAACTCAGTAAAACATATTATTTGTTAGAATTAAACAATGATTTCAACTTAAGTCTATAAGGGGGGCAGAATTTGCTTTGTATCTCACTATTTGTTGATTTTGGTTTACCTATAAACGGTCAAGACAAGTTACAGGTAAAATTTTTGTGATGGCTATTTAGTGTAATTAACTAATGTTTTAACATAAAGATTTATGGTGTCAACTATTTTTTGAACCAACGGTGTAACCATGGTGTTATATTCCCAGATGGAACCGTTGGGCGTTAAAATAGTCTTTGAAATAAAGGTCTTATATGGATACAAATCTTCAATCATGTTTAATTATAATAAGTAAAAAAGATAAATTTAATTTAGCCATGGAATTGTCCGTAACACCATTGCAATTGAAAATTGAAGCAGCACTTTCTGAACTCTAGCCGTTCATTTTGTTTGCTCGCCATTACATTGACCTGACTTTTTTATGCCATGAGTTCATGATTGGCAGATTTATTAACGTAGATCAGAAGAGATCCTGAGCTACAACCAGGACCAGAACTTTATTTTTGTTATTGAAAAAGACCCTGAACAACCTTATGGAGTAATTCAAGCTGTAAGGACTTTCAAGCTACGTCAACACCATTTAAATGAGCGGTAGAGTGACGAAGCTGCAACAAAGAGTGTGCAAAGAATATTTTTGCCTATCGCACGGTACTGTTTTTTCCTTGTTTTACATACCTGCTTAAATGGCTTTTAACTTAAATAGTATTATTAAATATCTCACCACTTTTCAGTCCCTGATAATAGTTTCCAATAAAGCCTGGCTGTCCAATTAGAACATTTTTGCACTTGCAAGTTAAGTATTACCTTACCTGGTGATGGGGTTCAAGCAAATCATAGTTTGTTGCTGCACAAACAGATTTGCTATCCTTTCACCTTAAAGCCAAAACTATCCAATCTGACATGCAGTAATAAAAACCAAGTTCCCATTTTTTCAATAATTTTGGTTTCCTCTAGACAACATCCCTTCAAGTGATTCTTAAACAGAGTACCTCTGGTGCAGAATCCTTATGAATTTATCTGTGTAAAAAATCGTGGCCTGTGAAGAAATTATGAAACAGAATTTCGTAATGGTCTTCATTTTCAACAACAGACAATAGTTTTGAGATCACCTTTGGAATCAATGATATTGCTTGCTGTTTCTCCATCATACACCCGTATAAGTAGATTTCGTATGTATGTCCATGAGTACAAGCTAGCATTCATGCTTTGTATCTAATTGAAATTGATTTGATCTGATAAGTATTTTACGTCTTTTACAACCAAAGAAAGATTTCTTTTGTTTGTCCACCAAAATTTTCTGGCAAAGGGTTCAATTTTGCTGAAGTTTTGTGTTTACAGCATCTACAAGTTTCCTTTTAGCCATTTTGTCACATTAAGGTTCTTATTATTCTTTGCGAAATGTATGCTGATCTTCATCTTAAGAAATCATGACACGTCAAATTATAAGAATAACTAGGTCATATCATTGGGACCAATATTTTATGTTACTGGGAAGGTTATTATATCCTGATAGTAGCACAATTAACAAAGAATTTTCAATTTCTTCAAAGCTCATTTTGAGGTCAATATCAAAATTCTGAGAAGTATATCGGGTTGTTTCCAATATAATGTATTACAGGTAATTACTTAGTAATAAAAAAAAAATGTCTTCCTGATTTAGTAATTGAGACAAATGAGCACTTGAACATGCTCTAGACCTTATTCATCCATCCAATCACCTAGAACAAAACAGTATATCCAACCTGATAATCCGAAAATCCAGTCCAACGTAGAGCAAAATCAACATTAATAAGTATAAGTCATTGTCTCAAAACCAAACCATAGCACCTTAAGTTTACCAAATTTTAATATTCCCCAGGTAATCATCACATATCAGGGCTCCTCTGATAAAAACTCATTGCCTATATAGGTTTTTGCGCTTAAATTTTATTACCCAGGCAAAATGAGCGCGCCATGACATAAAACCATATGGTATACCCCTATGTAGTGAAAACTGTGGATCATCTATAAACAAAACCATACCCAAGAATATAAAAATATACCCAAAAAATTTTCCAAGCCTTCTTAACCATCATTTGCCTAGCACTAAATCAAAATAACAACATCTCAACTCTGAAAGAATATCCTTCAGCTAGTTTACCTCCCCTAATTGCATAATCCTAACTGTTCACATTTGCTCAATATCTACGAACTGATTTTAAAACAACTTGCCTTTTTCA
Source organism: Artemia sp. Kazakhstan ARC1039 (assembly GCA_029168905.1). Lineage (NCBI taxonomy): Eukaryota > Metazoa > Arthropoda > Branchiopoda > Anostraca > Artemiidae > Artemia > Artemia sp. Kazakhstan ARC1039. Next base: position 4,542 of record JAQQPU010029565.1, read on the forward strand.
TTACCTGCATTTGTTGAAACAAACCCTAAAATCCAAAAATATAAAGGGAAAAGAAAAACTGATTATCCCATAAGCTACCTCAAATAATCATTCAAAATATTTTGATAATTTTTATAATACTCATTTAAAAGTTGATTATATTGAAAACTAAGCTTTTTAAATTGCCAAGCAAGTTTATTAGCGGAAAAACTTCTTACGATTAGCTTATTTCTAAGTATTTGACTCCTATCCTTAAAATCGATGTAATTAGTACAAATTCTCGCTTATATAATTAGTTGGGAAAAATACAATGAATATGTTATATTCGAATGTATATTACTTTTAGGAAATGGAAAATTAACTATTTCAAATTTAAAATCATCTATTTTATTATATATCTTAAAAACTAATGTATTATTAGGTGTAACTTTAATATCTAAATCTAGAAAATGGTCATAATGGCCATTCCCATTGCTGTATTCCAGCTTTAATTCTGGTGGTTGTACCTTAAATGAAATCTCAAAAAAATCTGCACAATTTATCACCAGAAGGTCATCTAAATATCTTTTATTATTTGAAAGCAAATATTTTATATTACTTGGGCTCTTTTTATCAATCACAAATTCATATTCTAATTAGCTTAAAAACAGGTCCGCTATTAATGATAGCATTACCACCCCTAGGAATTCTAATACTTTGATTATATAGATTACCATTAAATTTTATAAAAGTATCAAATAGAATAAATTCTAGTTGATCATAAATCATACCTAAGCTATAACATCTTGAACTAGTGGTAATATTAAAGTTGCCAAGCAAGTTTATTGGAGGAGAAACCTCTTTCGATTAGCATATTGCTAAGTATTTGACTTCTACTTTTAAAATTGATGTAATTAGTACAAATTCTTGCATATCTAAATAGTTTGGAAAAATACGATGAATATGTTATATTCGAATATATATTACTTCTAGGAAACAGGAAATTAACTATTTCAAAATTAAAATTATCTGTTTTATTATATATTTTAAAAACTAATGTATTATTAGGTATAACATTAATATTCAAATCTATAAAATGGTCATAATTGCCATTCCCATTGCTGGATTCCAGCTTTAACTCTGGTGGATATATCTTATTTGAAATCTCTAAAATGTCTGCACAATTTATCACCAGAAGATCATCTAAATATCTTTTATTTTTTGAAAGAAAACATTTTATATTACTTGGGTTCTTTTTATCAATCACAAATTCATATTCTAAATAGCTTAAAAACAGATCTGCTACAAATAGACTAGCATTACCACCCATAGGAATTCCGATACTTTGATTTTATAGATTACCAATAAATTTTATAAAAGTATTAAAAAGAATAAATTCTAGCAGATCATAAATATACCTAAGCTATAACATCTTGAACTAGATGTACTGTTAAAGTTATTATTCCATCTCGCCTTCTCATTATACGTATCAATTTTAAAAAAAGCCAAATTAGACAAAAGAAAAGCATTCTTAATAATCTGTTTTAAATTTACAAATACTAAATTAATTGGTAGATTTTTATATAATATAGAGAAATAAAATGATACTTCAAATTTCTGACATGTTAATCATGTGAATGACAGTATATTCCAGTCTAGATATTGGATTGGATGTAAGATATCAAGGCTTGGCTACTTTTTTCCATTTTGGCATATAGCTTTCCTTTTTCTTTAGAAGGTTCAGATTATTTAGGCGGAGATTTTAAGACTGTCCTTGCGATACTATTTAGGCTGTTATTCTACAATAGATTAGTGGAACGCCGTTTATATCAGCAGCACCAAAAGTAAAAGTGGAAGGAATTTCGAATGGATTATCTTCATCTAAGTGGAATTCTGATTGACATCAAGCTCTATCGTTCCTAAGAAATCACATGGAAGATAATTCATAGTTTTTTGTTGTCCTTGGCCCTTCATATTTGTCACTAACTACCCCAATATTGGGGGGAATTATGACCATATCAATATCTTTATCGTCATCATTTAGTTCTTTTAGCGTAGCTTCATTTAGATTCTTTAATAGATTAGCATCGCTTTAAAGCTATATGAAAATTAGAACATTCCATCATTTCCAGATCCATAATTTTTTTATATATTAGAGAAATGCCCAACGTTCCCAATTAGGAACACTTTTAGTTAATGGATGCTGTATTCTTACTCTGTAATTATTTTAAAAAAAGCGCTCCATATATCCTAAGATACGTAAATATAGAAATCTTATAAACCATTGTAAGGTTTTCCTGAAACTCACATTTCCTTGTGTTTCACCCGAAACTGCCAGTAAAACAAAACTGATTTGTAGCTAGATTTCAGAAAATTCTGAAAACTCACCTGTTTCTAATCTTACAAATATAAAATTTGTGGAGGATGAGTGGCCTTAGATTTCTATGGCAAGCTTAAAACTGGCCTGAAATACAACCTTTTGGACAAAAAAATATATAAAATAAGACGTTCTCAATAGAAACGATGAGCACTATTGGGTTAATACCACGTTTAATACTCTTATATGCTGGAAAAAGTCACTCACTTATTTCTAGATAAAAATTTGAATTTCTTAATAACAATATGTTGTAAAATATCTATTTTTAGTAATACATTTTGAATTTAAAAGTATCAGAGACTGGAGACTTCCAGTTTCAGAGACAGTAATGCCATGTATTAAAGCAGTTGTTCCCAAAGAACCTATTAGTCCATGCAAAACAAAGTTTACTTGAAGCAACATAAATTGTTCTTTTCGTATATTTTACTCACCGTGAGCCTTCAAATAAAAATGAAGGCACTTGAAAAAAGATGGGTTAAAGTTTAATATATAATACCCCTAATTTTCAATACTGTTTTTGGTTTCAGGCTGTATTATTTTTACTTGGGGGTTATATGTTCTCTCTAGTTGCAGAAATTTTTTTTCTATGCAATAAAAATTAGTTAATATGCCTACACAGACACAAGCACAAAGTTAGAATACTTAGCAAAATTACCACTATGAATTTTTTTGGTTGCATAAGTACTATTAGTCCTGAGTCCCATGGCGTAATGACATTCCCCTGTTTCTATATGGTCTTCCAATAAAAAAGAACCGTGCCTCTGGTGCTTCTTATTTGAAAAATCTCTATTAGGATGGAAGCCAGAGAAATCTATTACGAAAAATGACTACCTAGGTTTACCTAAACACCTAAATAACTGAGTGGGTCTAAGAACTGTGGTTTTGAACCCATAAATATAATTTTATATCAAATATGGACTGTTTTGCTTGGAACACTGTAATAGTCGAAAATAGAAAACAAATTTTTCACTATGATTTGTGAAGGAATATAAGGTCTTTTTTTTAATTTGGTAACGATAGTTTTTGTAGAAAATTTAAATTGTATTTTAAAAAGCAAAGTTTATTTTAAAAAGCTAATAATTATTTTTACTAAAGAATTTTTATGCTTTATTTAATATCTACAACAAATATTGTTGGTTGTGTGGGTGATAGTCTTCCTAATGATTAGGGTAGTGTATGATTTACTTTTAGTAGAAAATAAAAATAGATTTTAATTAAGGTTCAGTAGATCTTAACTTGGAAGTAATGAGAGAATTAGCTGTCCCCTTCCCTCAAACGCAAAAATCGTTACAGTGAAGTTTGAATTATTTGCCAATGGCTAAAGAGTGACAAATCTAACATAATAGTAATGGAAGGAAAAAATATAACCTGTTTCAAAAATGCTTTAAAGAATAAGTGATTGTTTTCATATTTTTCCCATGACAATAAATAACTAAAGTAGCTATTTCCACTTCCCTCACAAATACTGTCAGTAAACCAGTAATAAAATCTTTGTGTAATACTAGGAGGCTCTAGAGCAAGTAACCAACTGTGAAGTACGGTAATATCTCTTAGTCTTAACTTTTAATGCTCGTCTTTATTTTCATTTGAAAAACAGGAATTTTCTTGATAGTTAGACATAAAAATAGCCATTTGCTCTAGACCTCAGATTGAAAATTATCGTAGCCTATCACTTTACTTGGGAGAAAACTTGTATTATATTATTTACCAGATCATGTTAGCTAATATGGCAAGCTTTAGACCGACAAGTTTAAATTTTTTCCAAAGCCAGTGCAGCAGCTTTAACATATTAATTTTGTCAGATTTACAGACAAAATGTATTATTTGGTTATTTTTTCTCTCTTTAAGGTCAACTTTATTATGCGACAACTTCGTCTTCGGTTTGAACTGGCTTGGCGAATCATTAAAAAGAAATCGACAGTGCTCAGAAGTTCAAAGAATTTTTCAGATGAAAAAGGAAGAGACAAGTTAAAAACAATTCTTTCTGATTATGCTTCTAGCAAGACATAGCTATGTTGAGAAAAATAATTAAATTATTATTATTAAAGAAAAAAGACAGTGCAAATTTGAAGTCGTTTGAAGGCGAGTAATAGTAATATTTATACGATTTTAAACTTTCTTATTGTCGATTGTTTTTTTGAGTGTAAATAGCTTGTAGCTACAAATTTTATACGTTCAAATAGGTGTACAAATCTCAGTCTTAAGCATAACTTAGAGACTATGTTCACTAAAAGATAGACAATTGATAATTGATAGACATCCTTCGAATTGAATTTTGGGTTTCATTCTTTTGAGTGGCAAGTACCCACACTGACTCACGAAAGAAACAAAAAAATATTTTTTTTAGTTAATTCTCATATATTTCTGATAATTTTAAATAAGTTTTTTTTTCATGTTTTTGGATTTGACTGTTTCATGGAGGAAATGGAGTATTTTCCTATGCCCACTGTAGTCTAAATCACTTTTCTGGTTAGGTTTTTGAAGACAGTTTTAGGTGAGTTTCTAACATATATTGAGAAGACTGTCCTCTAAGGCCCCAATACTAGTAAAAGCAACTTAGCCATATTTACCAAAAATTTATGCTTGTTTTAGCCTATAAGAGAATAGCATAAATTCTATCAAATTTTACTTTTAAAAATCCATGAATTTAAAGCAAATTTTATTTTTGATATTTGTGTCATAGCCAATATTTATTTAAACAATGCACAAGTTAAATTAGGTAGTCCTATATCATTAATAGATAGTTAAAAAATTTACACAGATACACTGTGAGGATGGAAAAACTGTGCAATATTAATTCTTCAACTTGCTGCAGGAATTCGGAGATTTTGCGGAAAATATTACCGGAGGCCAAATCACTTGAAGCTACATATAGAAAGATAAACTAGTATGGTGGATTTAATTGAAGTTCCGAATGGAAGGCCTAAATACCTAAGAGAACTGAAAGATAAGATTTTATCAGAGCCATCTTGGATTGTATCATTGGAGGCAATATCCAGTCAAAAGAAAAGAAACTCTGCATTGGAAGTAGTGATTTCGTTTCGTTCAGTCTGGAGTGCCTTTAAATTATTAGCCAAAAGAAGAATGTTGTCGGAATATTAGTTTTTTCAAATATTAATTAAAAAACTTTTTCCACAAAATAAGTTTTTCAAAGAAAAGTAAAGAACTACATTAAACA